>CM056381.1:9161512-9243018 GCA_029718625.1 Synaphobranchus kaupii | reverse complement strand
AAACACTTTTTTGGGAAAAAGGATTATCGCAGAGTGACAGCGCTGCTGCGTTTGTCGCTTCGATCAGGAGATGATTCGTCTCTGGCAGAGCGACCTGCCGCTCGCTCGCTCGCCGCTCGCAGGCAGTCGTTTCCATCCCTGGAAACGACTGCCTTTTAAATAAGCCAGCGCATTTAACATTCATAGCCCACTGCGCTGTTTACTCCAGCAGAAATGGATGTATGCACGCACGTGTTTGTGTGTGCACTGCGCGCGCATTCATACATGTATGTAGTCCATGTATGTACACATGTATGTATAAGCATATATGTGATTTATATAATACCATATCTTTAGATCAGGGCTTACTCATGTCCCACAGAGTGATAGCTGAGGTTCTGCTGCTATCCTTCTATGAGTAATATGCTTACAGCTGCAAGCGCTGACTAAACTGCCTCAATTAAGGCTGCGATTAGCCGCAATTAAGCGCTTGATTGCTCGGGTGGAAGAGGGATTCTGCAGGATCAGGACAAAAGCGTTGGGATGAGAGCCTGGAATTTCACCAGCTCTCATCACGACTGGCACCTGCGACACGGGACACGGAACACAGGACATGGAACACCGCAACACGCAACACGGAACACGGAACACGGGCCAAGGCCATATCACGGCCCACTCCCCCGGCCTCGCAGCGAGGAAAGCGCGACAGTTCTCCATTTACCTCTCCAAACCGCGCCTTTTCCCGAAGCCGGGACCCGCTCCGTACACACAGACTAAACACAGAGCCAAAGCACACAAATCGTCCCAGATCCTTTTCAATTACCACAGCGCCGGGAACGGAGGAGCCCACGTCAAAACTTATACGAGGCTCGTACTTCAGCGGAGGAACGGACCGCAATTACGCGCCTGCTTTCGGACGAGGAGCGCCATCGATTTATCTGAGGGGGAGTGAATGAATCCCGCCGACATCGTGGGGAATGGACTGGAAGGTAATGCAGAGCCGTTCTCCCGCCATAACCGATCCAAAAATCAACATTTTCGGAACATTGTTTTTGACAAATGCGGGTTGTCGCATTTTTTTTTTTTAGATTTGATTTCTGCAGAGCGTAATGAAAGTGACACGCTTGGCTCTCGTGTCACAACTGCGGTTTATCAAGTTTTCCAGCGAGCCGACGAATCCGATCGTAACGGCAATAAACTCCACAAGACTATATCAGGGAAACACGGCAAGTAACCCTCTCGTTAGAGGAAGCACTGACCCCAGTTCCGACCCTTGACCCCACATTCACTCCAAGAGACCCAGCGGCCCCAACCAGCTTCGGACATTCCTATTGGTTGTTGCCCTGGCGCTTACCTCCAGCTGACCCCTCAGCTCCTTGATGTGGGCGGAGTCCTGGGAGAGCTCCTCCCTCTGGGAGGCGTCGGCCAGCACGTTGACAGTAGTCTCCGCCTCCTGCAGCCACTTGAGGAAGCCCTCCAGCTCCTTGAGAGAGGCCTGCAGGGCCTTCAGATCGGCGTCCAGGCAGGCCTGCCGGTCACGGGCCCTGGGAGAGACCGAGGGAGGCTTCTGTTACCCCACCCCAACTTTACTGGGCCCTAAATATAACCAAACGCCACCGTAACCTGACCACAACCAAACTCCACCATGACCTGACCGCACCCCAAGTTCACTGGGCCCGGACCATAATGCCTTGCTGACAAGAGGTAGGTGGGAAACACGTTTGCCAGGCTTGTGTGTGTCATGCAGTCGGCAGTGTTAGCGCGCGCGTGTGTGTGTGTGTGTGTGTGTGTGTGTGTGCGTGTCATTCAGTAGGTAGTGTATGTGTATGCGTGTGTGTGCATGCGTGCGTGAGTCAGATCTGAAGAGTTACAGGACGTGGGGTCCGTGTTGCTGAAGGCAGTGTAGGAAGCAGGATGAGCTGAATCAAACTGAAACACCAGTGGCAGGATATCTCTAATGAAAGTTCATTGCTATACGATGTGTCCATTGAAAGTGCAGTGGGAGGTTATTTCTAATGAAAGTTCATTGCTATACGATGTGTCCATTGAAAGTGCAGTGGGAGGTTATTTCTAATGAAAGTTCATTGCTATACGATGTGTCCATTGAAACACCAGTGGGAGGTTATTTCTAATGAAAGTTCATTGCTATACGATGTGTCCATTGAAACACCAGTGGGAGGTTATTTCTAATGAACGTTCATTGCTGTACACATGATGTGTCCATTGAAAGTGCAGTGGTATAAATTGTACGTCAGTGTATGACATATGAGGTCATTACAGAGCAGTGGCTCTGTTCTATCCCTGCGCTGTTGAGCAGAAGTCTGAATCAGCAGAGGCGGGAAGCCCGCTTGACCTCTAAGACCAAAAATTGTGTGAAATCGCCATGCGGCGCACGTCTGCGGCGGGTTTTAACCGCGACTCTGTGGTCTAAGCAGCTCTTCGCAACAGCTCCAACACATCAATCTACCTGTGCTGGTGTGGGGTGGGGTGGGGTGGGGGGGTTGGTGCTTGAGGGGGGGTGGGGGGTTGTAAAACCACTCTGCATTTTTCATTCACAGTGATAAAAGCAACACATATTTTCATATATTAAACAGAGACAAAGGGAGAGAGGGGAGAGAGGGCAGAGAGAGAGAGAGAAAGAGAGAGAGGAATGCTAGTAATAAAAGTACTGTCGTGTTGTGGTTTACGAGCAGGTGCGTGTGTGTTTGTGTGCGTGTGCGTTACTGTGAGTGAGTGCGTGTGTGTGAGAGAGAGTGTGTGTGTGTGTGTGTATGACTGTGTAAGTGTGTGTGTTACTGCGAGTGTGTTTGTGTGAGTGTGCACGCGCTTGTGCAGTTGGGTCGTATTGTTAACAATGTTCCAGGCCATGGTGTGTGTGTGTGTGTGTGTATGTGTGTGTGTGTGTGTGTGTGTGTGTGTGTGTGTGCGAGAGTGTGTGTGTGTGTGTGTGTGTGTGTACTCGGGCAGTACCTGTTGTTAACAGCGTTCCAGGCCATGGTGTGTGTGTGTGTGTGTGTGTACTCGGGCAGTACCTGTTGTTAACGGCGTTCCAGGCCATGGTGTGTGTGTGTGTACTCGGGCAGTACCTGTTGTTAACGGCGTTCCAGGCCATGGTGTGTGTGTGTGTGTGTGTGTGTGTGTGTGTACTCGGGCAGTACCTGTTGTTAACGGCGTTCCAGGCCATGGTGTGTGTGTGTGTGCGTGTGTACTCGGGCAGTACCTGTTGTTAACGGCGTTCCAGGCCATGGTGTGTGTGTCCGTGACCTCCTTAATCTTCCTGGTGTCGTCGGCCTCGTACTCCTGCAGCAGCTGAGCCGACAGCTCGTTGAACGAGGCCACGGTCGCCTGGCCTTTGCTCAGATCCTGCACAAACACCTACGGGGAAAAAATAATAAAAGCATTTTAATTACATCATCTCAGCGACTCCCTGTGTTCAGCCTCTTAGCCATTTTCAAAGGCGATGTTATGGCGACGGCGAAATTCCTCAACCGTGAAAACTTAGCTTAAACCGTTATCAATGTTGATCGCCAAAGGTCTTTGTACATTCAAAGACATTAAGAAAAGCTCCCCTGGTTGATTTTTTGAGCGTACTTTTGTGAGCCTTTTGGAAATGTACACTGCAAAAACCAAATCTTAACAAGCATTTTAATCTTATATTTAATCT
This sequence comes from Synaphobranchus kaupii, assembly GCA_029718625.1. Lineage (NCBI taxonomy): Eukaryota > Metazoa > Chordata > Actinopteri > Anguilliformes > Synaphobranchidae > Synaphobranchus > Synaphobranchus kaupii. The sequence continues at coordinate 9,239,375 of CM056381.1, read as the reverse complement.
TATAATATTATTTCTGTTACTTTTTTGCGAAATAAGACAAACTATCTGGCCAATGGGGCGAGATATTTTTTACTAATTTCAAGATTTGCCAGTGGGGTAAGATAATTTCACTTGTCAAGCAACAAGTAACTTAAAACAAGCTAATATTTTCCACTTTTGAGAAAGAAATAAGATTTTAAGTCTCATTACAAGACTAAAACACTTAGTGCAGCCTAGTTTTAATCGTTCAGACGCTGCCAGTTTTCCGAATTAATACGAATGCGAGTGTTTGCGCACTTCAAGGTTATGTCCACTGTTCCCGTTTCATTACATTCACCAGACCTTCCATATTTATGCTCAGACGCGAATTTGCAACAGCACGTAAAAACCCTGATTTGTCATTTCTGTGTGCGTGCGTGCGTGCGCTGTGTGCGTGTGCGTGTGCGTGTGCGTGTGTGTGTGTGTGTGTGTGTGTGTGTGAGAGAGAGAGAGAGAGAGAGTTTTGGTGACTGTGTCCTCCAGGCCTGAGGCAGTTAACTGACCTTCACCTGCTGAATGAGACAGCGACCGCTCCAGGCTAAACGCAGGAACAAGGTCGGTGTTAACGACTCTCGCTTTCCTCCCCTGCTATTCTGCTCATAATACATCGATATAATCTCTTCTCCGAAAGCTCGCTTCCAGACGGCTTTATCTCCCGCTAAAACTGGCCTCAAACTCCATAAAAAAATCACCGCCTCCAAGACTGGGTGTCTCGTAGCATTTCTGCACAACCAATTTGCTTCGGCGTCAAGATTCTTGTTTTTTTGGAAGCGTGGAACTCAATAATTTACATTCTTTTTTTTGACTGGGACTAGAACTAGGACAATAAATTTACATCTTCCAAATTTCCCGGCTGCGGGCTGGTACATCGCATCTTGGATTGTGGATTTAAAATGAAAAAAGATTCTCGTCTTTGTGCACGATTTGGTAGGAGTGCCCAGCCAAAAGTCAACTGGGGAAACATTTTCTATCGATGTATTTATAACTTAGAAATACTGGCTCTCTGTGAGACTCTGGATTTCTAGTGCTTGGGGAACACATGAATACTTGTGTAAATATACAACGAACGTGTGTTTTATTTTAAAACAATGACTACTGACAAGACAACAAATAAATAAATGGCCTTCCAGGATTCCAGTGAAACTGTTCCATTATTTCCAAGCTCTGAATATTACTTGGATACGTATTTTTGAGAAGTCTGCCGGAATGTTGCATCAAAGTCAGTGTAACCGTATGGACTGTATGATTTAAAGTGTAATGTAATATTAAGACCCATTTTAACCATCTTTAATCACTACTTTTTTTTTTTCCCCCTCTGCTTTGTACATCAAGTTGCATCATTGCTGTAAACGTCAATGACCTCAAAATGGAAAATTTTGTTAAAAAAATTTATACGTATATCATTTGTTACTTTAATATGTTGGGATTTGCGAGTTTCCAATTGTTAATGGTTCTGGCATGAGAAAGTCTTTAATCCTGTGGAATATGAGCTCCAAAATCACAGCGGATTTTTAGCTCTGAAACGCCAATCAGACGGGACGCAGTCCGGAGACGTCAGTGAGACTCAGGCGCCCTCTATTGTTGACTGAGGGAATCGCACCGTTTTCAGCCCTCTCCTCGGACAACGCGAGGATTTGCAGTCAGCCCCAGGGAAATATCAAACACGATGATCTGCTTGTAAGGGCTTGCTTTATGATTCATCATCAGCAAAAACCAATCAAAGTAAAGTCGAAAAATGAAGCCCGCTTGACCTGATGAGCAGATTAGAGGGTGTAATGCATCCCAAGGCAAAGCCATGTGAAACGCAGGCTTTTTATCCAATAGCACAGTGAAATGTCATTTATTTAAAGATGGGGTGATGACATGAGTCAACTGTAACCTTCAGGACTACTGTAACTGTAACCTCTGGCAGGTAAACATTTCTACACTCGGAGTTGAAAATTACATTTGATCACATTCATATTAACATGAGAAATATTGGTGTTTAGAAATAAATGTGAAAGGCAAATGACCATCCAGCTATTTTCTCTCTAATTTGGACTACGGGACACATTTTCAGCTTCTTTCCCAGTCTCCAAATGGCTGCTGTGTTTCATGCAGGCTGTTCCACACAAAGTCATCAAAATCTCATTTATTTTAAGATAATTACTGTTCATTTCTCTGTATAACAAAACGCGAATGTCTAGCCACAGAATATTCAATTCAACCACAATCGCTTTCACGTTACCGCCACATTTAAGACAAACTTCCTCTTTTTGCTCATTTTAGAGGTAGCAATGCTCAGACCAGCTCACAACTTGTCCACTAAAAAAGTGACAGTCGCTGTATTTTCCTCCTTGCTGACAAAGGGTGAAGCGCACTGAGGTTAGACTGAACCTGCCCACCTTGCCGTCACTCAGCTGCTTGGTCAGGGGGTCCCTGGTCAGCAGCTGCAGGTTGTGCAGCCGCGCCTCGCTCTGACCAATCAGAGCGTTCACCTCCCTCCTCTGCTCCTCCCATTGGTTGCTGTGGGTGATCATGTGATCGAGCTGAAGCAGCCGGGCCTCCACGCCATGCTGGGTGTTATCCCACTGGCAGCGAACTTTCTCCACTGGAGAGAGAGAGAGAGAGAGGGGGAGGGAGAGAGGGAGAGGGAGGTAGGGGGAGAAAGAGAGGGGGAGAGAGGGAGGGAGGGGGAGAGAGAGAGAGGGAGGGAGGGGGAGAGAGGGAGGGGGAGAGAGAGAGAGGGAGGGAGGGGGAGAGAGAGAGAGAGCATGTGAGACACTGACTAAGTCGCATGTCACACTGTTATCCCTTCTGTGGTTGGCAAGCAATACACACGTTTACTTGTGCTGCATGTAACTTCAACCCAGATGAAAGGACTGCACACACATTTCATAAATCATTCCAGACAAATAATATGTTTTTAGTGCCAGTAAGAGTAATACACAAGTAATAAAAAAATATATTTAAAAAATCGGCAGGACATTCTTGTGAGAGAACTATAGTGCTCTTGCCCTGAGTAATGGCAATGCTTTGCAGAACACAGGGTTTTTCAAAATGGTAGCGCACCCTACGTAGCATTTCGACAAAAAACCACTTTCACAACGCTACCGGTGATTCAGATGTTCTCTCAAACAGCTCAAAGTACCACCTTCAGAAGAGTATCTATAATAAGCCTGCTTATAACACAACAGTTACCACATAACTGCCAAAGTTAGCCGCCTAGCTAGCGTAGCTTTGACGATGCTGACGTGGTGAGCTTACGTTTCTCGGTGATGGACGTGCGCACGTCCAGGTTCGACGTTTTGTTCTTGATGTTTTGGGCCAGGGTAAAGATGGCCTCCAGCTGGGTGTGTCTTTGCTCCAGGTCACTCTTCGTTACCTGCCCAAAAACACCTGTGTATGAATCCTGCTCCGGAGGTAGAAAACACTGTGCAAACCAACACTGGGGGAGACCGAGACCAAGAGTAGCCAAAAAGGATCGTATCTGTTTTCGGATTCCACAAAGTCTTCAGCTCTTAATGATCTAACCCTCATGTTGTCCAGGTCAAAAATGACCCTTTTCGGAATTTAATAGCAGTGAAAACCCCCTAAATTAGATTTTTTTCAGCATGAAATTCAAAAACTTTTTTCTGGTAAACATTGCCCTTTTAAAAAAAAAAAGTCAACATTTTTATAAAAGCTGTCATAATCATAAGCCTACACACTTACACAGTCATACACACACACACACACACAGATAAGCGCTACACATCTATTACAGAAAAAAAAAATCTATTATGACGTGCATTTTGTAGTAAAAATGAGTGGTGACTGTGCCATGGCCAATATTCAGAGGGTAAAATTAGAAAATTTAGCCATACGGTAAGTGGCTGCACAGGGCTCCATTTTGGTTGGGGCAGTGACAAAACCACACTGCACCCCGCCCACAGACGCAGGAGTCCCCGCCTGCACCTCCGCTCCCCCCTCCCCGGGATGGCGTTGCCGCTACCTGCAGGCGTCCGCTGATGGTGCGGATCTCGTCCACGTCTCCCACGGTGACGATGTTGGACTTGAGCATTTGGTCGATGAGCAGCAGCCAATCGCCGAGCTCGGTGGCCGTCTCGTTCAGGTCCGTGGGGCCCACCAGGTCCGGGCCGCCGGGGGTCTGGTGCCGCGGGTCCGCGCTCATCAGACTCGCCATCTGGACCGCGGGCGGCACTGCCGAAACTGGAGGGGGGAGAGGGAGAGAGGGAGGGGGGAGGGGAGAGGTGTTAAACTCACAGTGCTGAACGCTTCAGTAATGTACTTCACTGGAGTGACCTGTATTCACACACACTGCTGCACAGTCAGCGAAAATGTCCTCCTTCACCAGCAGCCATTACTGTACTTAATCTAAACTGTACTCAACCGTGTGTTTCACACACTCTCCTCACCTGCGGGCAAATCCCCTTAATACACTTTTCATTTATACTTACTCAGAAAAAAATGTACTGCAATATCTGTAATGTAATAATAATAGCAATATTAAATAATAAAAAAGTAATAATAAATAATCATTTCTGTATGTAATTTGCAGTCATTTTTATTTTGGCCCAGGTATAGCGAAGTGTTGGGAGAGAGAGGGGGCGGTACCTGAGAGTGATTGATGGGCGACCTGCTGGGTCCAGCTGGACAGCGGGGGTCGGGTCACCTCCTTTACCGTCACGTCCAGCGCCTTCCAGTCGGACGCCAACTGCTCCACCTTACTCTGCGGGACGGGAGGGGCGCGGGTTCACCGGGGAGGTCACGAGCCACCCTAACCTCACCCTCACCCGCAATGCATGCTGGGTAGGTGACATGGCACCAGGCTCTACCACCACTGCCAGTGAGGGGCGCGGGTTCAACAGGGGGGGTCACGAGCCACCCTAACCTCACCCTCACCCACAATGCATGCTGGGTAGGTGACAGGGCACCGCGCTTTACCGTCACTGCCAGGAACCAATCAGTGGCGAGCGTGATTCACCAACACCCAATCCCAGACTCTACAGCAAAGCACGCTGACTGAACCCCCACAAACCCCCATATTCAAAGAGCGAAAGCGGAGCTCTATTACGCTCAGTTCTCTGACACAATTAGCGCTAGAGCGGGGAAAGGCACAGCCTTCAGATCTGCGACTGTTTCTGAGCTGATATCCAGAGAGAGAGAGAGCGTAATAAACACAAACACTGTTAGCGCTGCGTCTGCGTCCACAGTAAACAGGATATTTTCTCTGTCAAAAGAGTTCAGCCGCATCACTGCACTCTTTGAGCTCGAACACGTTAGAGCCGCAGGAAGAGAAAATTGGAGAGAAATTATACAGGTGACTGCACATTAATTTTATTCACACCCGTCAACTGTGAAATTAGAAAAAGAAAACTTTTCCAGGGATCGCTTTTTTTTTTTTTTGGCGAAAGGTATATACGTGGAATGACATCAGTGCATTCTTTTACGGTGTTGAACACTGCGCGTGATATTAGCTTCTAATTATTCATTCCCCAGTCAGCCAACGAGGGACAGTCAAGTGAGACTCACCTTCTCTTGAGGGAGAAGCAGCTGCCGTTTCTGAAGCTCGATGGATCTGGAGAGCAGCTCCTCGAGTTCCCGTTTGCGTTCCCTCAAAGACGCCTCCAGTACCTACGCAGCAGAGGACAGGACTACAGTGCACAGCCGAAATAAACTACAAAACCATCCGGAAGCCGTCCATCTCCAGTTTAACTGTAACGCCGAGGGCCAAACGCAGCCTGCCAGTGAGGAACATGGAGTTTGGGTGCACTCATTACGGTGCTGGATTTGGGGTAACTGAAGAAGTGGTGCTACAGCAACATTGGCTTAGTTTGGCATTTCAGGTGAATGGACTTGGGGTGGACTTGGGGGGTTTGGGGTTTGGGATTTGGGGGTACCTGGAGTTGGGGTGGTGGATTGGGGAAGGTTGGGGGGTTTGGGATATGCGGTACCTGGAGTTGGGGTAGTGGATTGGGGAAGGTTGGGGTTTGGGATATGGGGTAGTGGATTGGGGAACGTTGGGGTTTGGGATATGGGGTACCTGGAGTTGGGGGTGGTGTATTTGGGGGGTGTGTGGTTTGGGATTTGCGGGTACCTGGAGCTGGGGTAGTGGATTGGGGAACGTTGGGGGGTTTGGGATTTGCGGGTACCTGGAGTTGGGGTAGTGGATTAGGGAACGCTGGGGTTTGGGATATGCGGTACCTGGAGTTGGGGTAGTGGATTGGGGAACGTTGGGGTTTGGGATTTGGGGTACCTGGTTCTCCGAGGGGGACAGTGTCCCGGGGGCCCCTCATACACAGAGTCTGGTGGGTGAGGACCACCCAGTCAGCCAGCCGGTTCATCCTGTCCTGGAACTGTCCATGACCCTGGAGGTGAGTCTCGACCTCCCCCACCTTGTCCAGAAGGTCCCTGGTCACCTGACAGGGGGAGGCGGGACGACCAGTGAGCAGAGAGCAGGAAGAGGAAGGCTAACCTCCACCTATCAGGTGGGTTTAAAAACCTATACAGCATATGCATCCTACTGGGAGACAGTAGATAAATAAACATAATTAAATTACTAATTAAAATATATATTTGTTCGCCTGCTTAGTAAACAAATCACTTTCGGCAACACTGTTTGCTTGCTGTCATGCCAGCAGCTGCTACGTTTGAATTTGAATTTAATGAATGGCGCTGGGGATACCGACTGTTACAGAGCTCCATTTGACTTTGAATTTGGATTTGAATTTGAGCGGTGTGGCTGGGGGGTTGTTTACATTGCTCCAGTTCATGTTGATGGCTCTGAGCCTGGTCATGTGATGGTCTCTCTCCTGGAGGCTCACGGCCTTGCTGGCCAGGATGTGCGGCCCGTTCTTGTTGAGCCAGATCATGCGTTCGTTCTGAGCGTCCATTTCCTCCGACAGGGCCTAGAGAGAGAGGGAGAGAGAGAGAAAGGGAGAGATTGAGAGAGAGGGAAAAGGAGAGGGAGAGAGAGCAAGAGGGGGATAGAAAGAAAGAGAGAGAAGGAGAGGGCGATATTGCAGGCTTAGGATAAAACACTACATTCGTTTTCATATTAGTTTAAAGGTTGTAAGGTAGATTTTCTTCTTTGTAACACTTGCTTTGGCAACACAGTGCATGTCATTCCAATAAAGCACCCTCAAACTGAGAGAGCTAATTCACACACAAATGCACATACACACATACACAAGCACACACAGGTGTATGAGCGTGTGTGTGTATGTGTGTGTGTGTGCGTATGTGTGTTGTGAGGACAAACTACAGGGGAGCATTAAAGGCAGCTTTAAAAGGACAAATATTGCGTCCTTTCGATTGAGCAGAAAAACATTACGTCTGATTGGTGCTCTCAGTGTGAAGGCTGAATCCTATTGGCTGGCCTCATACAGGAGGGGCGGAGCCTGGACACCCAGCAGCGATACACAGCCGGATAAAATCACACCAGCCAATGGAGAAACAGCCCCTGCTAAGAGCAGCGTACACTCCAATCTCGTGGGAAAAAAAAACTATTTTTGGCTCTAACGAGGAGCGTGACTGATAAAGACTCGGACACGCTGGGGCGTAGAGGTGCGTTATCACCCCCGGGCAGGTGCGTCGTGATCAGATAAGGCCGAGGGATGGGGTGATAAATCGGGGAGCGGGCGGAGGAGAGGAGAAAGGGAATGGATGGGGTCGGGGAAGAGGGTGATGGAAAAAGGCAATATCACAAACATTACTCTGGACTAACCACACAGTCCACAGGCCTATATGTTTTCCCACAGGTTAGCGGTAATTTCTGGCTGTTTCGGGGACACTTTGTTAGTCTACGACAGTGGTGTCCAATCATGTGCCGTAGATGGCAGAGAGTATGCAGGCTTTCATTCCAACCAATCATTTCAGCCGCTGATTAGTTCCCTCCTCTCAGGCTGCAGGTATGTTAATTAGTCAAATCAGGAGGTGCAGTGATTGGTTGGAATGAAAACCTGCACACTCTCGGCCCTCCGTGGCACATGATTGGGCACCACAGGTCCACGGTCACATCTGTGAAGATGGCGGCTCTGTCTGCGAAGATGGCGGCTCTCTTGCCTTCAGCTCTTTGAGGTTCTTGTCCGTTGCTATGGCAGCGACGGGCAAGGCGCCCGCGGCGCATTCGGCCTGCTCCAGCCACAATGCCAGCTCTTCCGATCGCCTCGCCAGCTCCGCCACCGCTGGGTCGCCTCCCGCCAACCTGGGGATCGAACACGAGGGAGCCGCGCGTTAAAAAACACGCCGCCAACCGGACAGCCGAGAGCGGAGCATCACCTCTCTTCAAATAACCATGGTGACAGGTAAACAATGCTGAGGGCCTGAGATGTATCTGACTGCATATGTATTGCAGGCTGCCAGAGGGCGGGGCTTGATGTGAAACCCCGCCCTTAGAGACCACACGCCTTCATCCAGGGACGCCTAACCCTGTTTCTCGAGATCTATCATCCTCCAACCTTAACACACCTCATTCAACAGCTGGAGGTCTCGTTGAGCTGCTAACTAGCAGAATCAGGTGTGCCAAATTAAGGTTGAAATTAAAACCTACAGGACGGTAGATTTCCAGGAACACGGTTGGGCAGCCCTGCCCTAGTCCAATGCAGAGTTTAAGAAGGCGGAGCTGCGGTTAACCAATTGCATGCGTCGGTGGGCGGGGTTTGACATCCATCGACGTTCAACCCCGCCCCTCCCGCGTTCTGCAGTCAGACGCACTTGGAGGGCCTGGAATCTCATTAAAAAAAGAGATGTAAGAAACAGATAGCGCTCAGGCTAAGAGCTTGTCTGGAGTAGATTTGTGTGTTTACATTTGGTCTGCTTCAATCTTCATATTTGTATTCCAGGCACTGCTGGCACTGAGCAATGTACTGTGATCTCGGGGGGGTTTTTTTTTTTGGTTGTTTTTTTTTGTTCTGCCCAATTTAAACAAATGATGTTTCATTGAGTTTTTAGTTTAACAACAATCTACCTAATAACTCCTGACAGCTAATTTGGGTTACATTCTGTGTGATAAGAAGCATATTGTCGGAGGTGCGGTTGTTTTCATTATGAATACCGGGGAAGGGCTCCGTTTGACATTTCGCTAATTTCTGCCCAGTGAATTTTGCACCGCCATCACAACAAAGCTTAATTTGTTGCTCCGTTAATTGCTGAAAGCCCCGTCGACGTTACTGGGGAAGCTCGTTTATCTTAATCAGTTTGCTAATTACAAAACGGTCGCTAATGAACGGAAAAGGAAGCTGTAAAAACACCTTTATCCGAGTCTGTTCTGTTCTCGGAGTCGGATGCCCGTCAGGCCAAGAGATTACGGAGGGCTGAGTGAACAGCCCAAATTAATGTCCCGCTAATTAAGAAGCGGGCAGGAATGAAACGTAGCATATTGGTGCGGCGGTGTCCAGGAGCGCTGATCGGGGCGGGGTGGTTAAGGAGGTGAACTGAGGTTGTGATTTTGTGATCACCGTAATCTGACAAACCCCCTCACCCCAAACTGCAGCAGGCACTTGGCAACCCGCTGGGACCTCTCTCCCAAACCCAGGGCTGTTCTACTGCAGGAACACCCCTGCCAGTCTGCCTGCTAGGGGCGCAAGCCCAAAACTGAAGGGGCATCTTCCAAGATATTGGACTACTGACATCACACACGTATGCTGTCGTAATGCGATGACACCTTTTTGATTGCTTCTGTTACGACACGGACAGCCTTAAAGTGTCAGATAAAAGTGCTGTTCAGTAAATATCAAACTACTGTTAGGGTATTTTACTCTCAGCTGGCCTTACTGATAACAATGTTTTGACTTTTTTTTTCAATCCTGAATGCAATTTTTTTTCCAGTCTTGTATGTACTGTATGTGCTGATTCCGCCGAAGGAATTTCCATGAAAATGGACAATAAAAGAAACCTTAATCTTAACGGTAACGGCACCGTCCGGCGGGGTGTGGGCGCGGGCGTCGCCGCGGGTTACCTGCGTCGGCGCTCACGGATTTCGCGGTGCACGTTCCTCCAGCGCTGGTTGAGGGTCTCCAGCTTCTCCTCCAGCAGGTTGCTGTCGGGGGCGGAGAGCTGACCGATGATGCGTTCGCCCGCCTGGTTGAGGGTGGACAGGATTGGCTGGTGGCTGATCAGGCCCTCCTCCAGCTCCTGCAGATACAATTAAGCCCCACCCCCCCGGTAGATGTTACTCAGCGACCCGCAACGGCCTCCAGTTTCTCTTCCGATGTTCTCCCCAAACTGAGCGTACGCCTCGCTCCAGTGTTAATGACTGAGAAATCACAGCTCAATAACCTATTTATTTAATTCCCTGACAAAACCTCAGTATTATCTTGTTAGAGCTGTTAGTGTTCTCACCAATAAAGACAGAACTGTTTTGTGTGCATTACTTTAATGGCAACATTATATGATGCATTAAATTAAAGTGTGAAAATTAATGTCCAAAAACATTTAAAATGCATGAAAAAGCCCGAATAGAACATGGTTTCATAACAATGAAAAATATGAACCCCCAAGTGCAGAAGCACAATAAAAGCACTGTACTTTGTGTAAACACTAACAGACCTAACAAAACAACATTCCGTGTGATATTACGAAGTTTGATGATTTATGACGGTAATAACGTGGTTTTCTCGGTGGAGTGCTGAGCACAAATTGTTGCCATTTCATCTTTCTAAATGCTAAAATGGCAACAAACAATTATTTTACACATTCAACACAGTGAATGTAAATAAAAAATAATGAAAATGATAAAATATAGAAAAGTAAAAATATTTCTCAGTTGATGACATTCAAGCAAATGCCAGACTTTTTAAAGGGGTGGAATTTAAAGGGGTGGTTTGCCCTCTAAGGTAAAGCTGTCCCCTGAACTATACACTCTATATACTCTTATATACGTATACTCTCATATACTCTTAATACTATATACTGAACTATACACACTCTTAATTTCCAGCTGAATGTGATCTAGGATTCAAATTAACAAGAATGTTTCCTCAGTTAAACGAAAAAAAAAGTATTTTTAATCTAACTAGAATGGCACTCAGAGAGATGCTACACCCGCACATGTGCTATTCTCGAACGTAATATGCACCACCCCTGAAACGGCGCGTTTGGCGGGAGTACGCCGGCCAGCGCTCACCTCCTGGTGCGCCTTCACCTTCTCCGGGTCCACGGCGCCGTCGGGCCCCTTCCCATCAGCCAACACCTGCTCCGTGTCACTCACCCATTGGCCCAGGTCATTCAGGTCACAGTGGAAGTGTCGCCACTCCTCCACGGCCTTGTCAAAGCACCTGTGGAAACGGAGTTCGGCATCGTCAACATAGTAACGCGCATAGCAACAACCGACGGAAGCCTACTCCAGGCCGAACTCAACGGCCTCTCTCGCATCTTGTCGCTTGTCTCTCGTATCTCGACACAGGGAGGAGCCCGAACCAATAACCATGGTAACCTTAGCGTACAGCACAGCCCACATTCATGCGTTTTACTTACTTTCTTTGCCACTGAAGCTAATTCACAGTGGTGACTGTTTTTACCAATAGGCTACCCCCCATTAACTGATCCACTGTTAGCATAATGTTAGCAGCCTACTTGGCTAAAAAATAAAAAATAAATAACCACTAATGGCGCTAGCTAGCTACTTTCCAGGTTGTAACAGCGAGTACGCATGGAGGCAGCACAACGGTAACCATAGAGATAGTTCCAATATGTGTGTCCAGTGGATGAGTATAATGATTAGGTAAACAAAGTTCTGTCCTCGTATTGATCGCAAAAGCACAGACTCGGGAGAACAGGCCGGTTTTGGCTCTGAACAAGATCAAATGGTAAACAGGAGGAGGAAGAAATGGTGACCCACAGCTGACCAGAAGAATTTTAACATAGGCTACTCTACATAAAAGTGTCACACCTTTCGGTAAAAAACAACAAGCTGAGGACAAATTCACTCTCAAAGTGTGATTTGTACCAACGAGACAGGCCTCCTTCAGTCTTATATATTTTCTCTCAGAAAGAAACCAGGCCATCCGGGCTCTTTATGAATCCTCTGTGTGCTGAACTAGCATTTGTTAGCAGTCAAATTTACAGTCCAGAAACTGCTGAGATTGAAACTCATGTTTTCCACAGTTTATTTTTGATGTTGTACAAGAGAGAGCATAAGGTCATCGCCCAGAGTGTTCAAAAGCTCAAATGCAAGTAAACAGGGTGAAAAAAGCACATAATTCACAACACCCTCAGTGGTTTAACTTTGATCAAGCAAGCAAATTTAGAAGTTCATATCAAATTTAAAAAACACTTTACACAATTTAATGTTTTTCATTTTGTCTCATCCTCAAATTTTCCAGCGCAGTCTGTAAAAGATAATCTTGTATAACAAGGAATAAACAACCCACACAGGAGCTTGCGTTGGTACTTTAATTGCTTTTCAAAATATATACTCTCACCGCTGCCATCCAACTCCCTTACCCAGACTCAGAAACCTATAAAAGCGTGTGAATTTAACCTTCAGGGAATGGAAGGGCTTCTTTCAGGATGTTCATTCTGTTAAGACGTCTATGGTATGGAAAACTTGGTGTCTTCTGGGGGGTATTTCAAAAAGCAGGATTACTGAATTTGCTGGATAAGTGCACCGAGTAAAACCCGGAACCCTCACAAATCTGGAACATGGACTCAAGTAAAAAAGAGCTGCTCCAGGTTTTGCTCAGTGCAGTTATCCAGCTAACTCAGTAATGCGGCTTTGAGAAATACCTCCCAGGTTTTGTCTTCCATTAACACTCCTAAAGAAATTATGCAATATCAGGAAAGGAAATTCTTCCTTCACATATATACATTATATAACAATTAATATAAAAATTATATTATTTCAACAATTTCTTTCCAAATTAGAATTAATACAGCATCAGAAATTTAAATTGGCCAAAAATAAAAGGACAATGTGTCCAGAATAAAGGCCGCCTTCAAATCAAAAGCGGTCCAGAGACACGGTTATATTAATCCCTGTCTGAACTGTGGAATTTAAACCCTGATTCTTACAGCCTTTTGTTCCGCCACATCACGCATGCTCGCTCGTTAATTCAAAGTACGCGCATGTCGTTCCTGACCCCAGACGTCCCGCCGTTTCAGAACCGTGCCGAGGGATTATTTAAGAGTCGTCTCTGAGACGCAAAGCCGGTTAGAATTGCAAAGTAATCCCGTCCATCCAGTAATAGGTCAGTGCCACTCACAGATACACACTGCCTCCCACCCCGTCTCAAACATGCGTAAAGGTCAGTCAGGAAAGGAGCTCAACTCTCCGCTGACCTGCAGATAAATGTCAACTCCAGCGCTACAGGAATATGCTAAGCCCCATAAGAAATAGAAATACCTTATTAAATCTCTTAAAGAGACCAGGCCCTTTCAGAAGAAGCCCATTGCATTGCACAGACGGTAAAGGTACCAACGCGGTCGCTAGGTCAATACATGGGCACGCTAGAAAGAAATATATTAACCTCTCCTCTAGCGACCGACAGCCTGAAGAATAAAATGGTTAGTTACGGTTCTTGAACCCCTTTGACTACAGGCATAATCCTGGCCTCTTCTGATTCCCAAGAGTCGGAATTACTGTAAGTATCACTGAGGCAAAGTAAGAGAAGCTCAAACACAGTGGAAGTGGCAGTTAAGAGTGACCGAGCCTTTGCTGTGGCCTGCCCCGGAGACTGTGGAACAATTGGCCTCTTTTCATTTGAGATGAGATTTAAACACATTTTCTTCCTTGCTTTTCATTCCACAATGAGACCTGTCATTTCTCTTATGTATTCTGTGTATCACTGTCTAGTTTCTGTGCTGGCCTCTGTCCTTGTATACCCATGTATTTATTCATAGTACTGCACTTTGTGACGTGACCCAGAGGATGTCCCGGGGTGGGCAGGTCTCGTCAGGACTCACCCTTTGCGGTCGTTGTACATCCTGTTGATCCGGTCCCACTCTGCGTTGAGCTGGGTCAGAGCGTCTCCGATCTGGATCACCTCGGCCCGCGACGCCTCCTGGATAGCGTCGGGCTGCCTCTCGTGGATCAGCGCCACCTGGTCCCCGAGCCTCTCCAGGCTGTCCTGGATGTTCTGGGAAGCACAGACGGGGTCACAAAATGGCCGACGTACTTGTGCGCCCGTGGTCCCAAAGAGCGGGGAAAAACATCGAACCTGGCAACCTCACGTACGATTCTCCTCTGACTAATGGAGCCTATCGGCTTTGATCTGGGGCTAGCCCAACAACAGATCCCCCCCCCTGCCGATCGTATACGTCTCCCACAGGACTGGGGAAGTGACACCCCATCCTGCCTCCAAACTCTCAACTCAATATCCCCCATAAATAAGTGCAGATGATTGGGTTTGTTTTATCTCCCACAAGCCCCTAAAGCACACAGACTGCAGATGAGTGAACAATCCTAGGGCTGTCATGTCAGTGTGTGTGTGAGTGTGTGTGTTTGTGTGTGTGCGCGCATGTGTGTGTGTGCGTGTGCTGAAAATGGACAGGCTAATGAACTCAACATTGGCATCTGACAAAATCTTCAGAAGAAGCTGATTAAAAGTTTCTGAGCCAAATTACAATTTTTTCCATTTAAAGTTTCAATTTTCTTCAAAGCACTGACCCGGAGAAAACCCCCCTCGGGACACACCTGGTTTCATTTTTTTAATTAACCCCATTTAGCTTCACAGCACTCTATAAATCTTCACAGAATATTGTAGCCTGAATTTTATTGCAGACTGGTCAAAGACTGATTACAGTAGGACTAAGCCTTGCATTTGTTTCATTTATGAGATTAATCAGTAATAAAAACATGTGATTTGGATTTTTTATTTGGAAAAGGATATGAAACAAACATTACAAACCGCAGTTCCAAAATGCAAAGAAACTCATTTGGTTTAGAATACATTCGGCAAACAGCATTTGCAGAACTGCATAATGTATATATTGGACCTTGTAGTCGGAGCAAAAAGCTCTCTCCACTGTCTGATCTTGACCAATCCGAAAGGGGGTTAAAGGTCAAGGTTCGGCCAATGATGGATTTTGCACATAACTACATGTTTTTCTGACACAGCATGCATCACTATAACCCGCTGTTTGCTCGGAACTCAATCTGGTTGATGTGCAACGCACACGCAAACCATGTAAACCGCAAGCCAACTTGTGTACGACCAAAGTCACACACTACCCCAAACTCCAAATATGTGCACTTAGCATAACTTCCAGAAGTTTAATCCAAAGTTCAAACATTGTTTTATAGTCATTGCTTTTAATCTTTTATTGAAACTGGAAAAGCTGGGCACGTTGGAATCACTGTGTATTTTGTAACGGCTTATAGGCTAATGCAGTTATCGTTAATTAGCATACAAACCTTCCCCCTCACAAGAGAACAAATTTTAAAAAAACTTTCGACTCAAAGGTGGAATCTGAGTTAACAACATGCCTCAGAGCTTTCAATTAGCCTTAATTAAAAACTGCAAGCAGAAAGCCACAATTCCATCAGAGCAGTTTTGCCCTAAAATGAAATTAAAACAAGCATATAATGAGACACTACAGTGGAGTCTGTACAAAGGTAGCTGCCTTAAAAAAAAATCAAATTATTTTTGGTTCCATTGGCAATCATTTTTACACAGGGTTAATTTAGATAAATCCATAGCACTTACATTTGCCCTTATAGAAAGTCAGCCTCACAGACTAATTAAAACACAGACAGTCAAACAGGGGCAACGACATGACCTCTGCTCCACCTAGTGGTGACGGGAGGGAAAGCAACACACTCATACGCGCGCTGTCACACAAACATGCTGTCTCTCACTCACACTCACACCCACACCCACACACACACACACACACACACATTTGCTGTTTCTCTCTCACTCACACACACACTCACACACACACACAAACAAGCTATCTCTCACACACACACACACACACACACACACGTACACTCTCCCCCTCTCACACGCTAAGTCACATTTCTCCCTCCCCCTCCCCCTCCCCCTCACCTTCAGGGCGTCCTCCTGACAGGAGAAGTCCTCGTACAGGCCGCTGCTCAGCTCCGTGGAGTTCAGGAGCAGCTCGTTGTCGGCCATCGCCAGCAGCACCTTGTTGATGTCCAGCAGGTAGTCCGAGGGCATGAGGGACGGCGTCTTCACCACCACCACCACCTCCTCATCCTCCTCCTCCTGCTCCTCCTCCACCTCGTCCCGCTCCTCCGCGCTCGGCGCCGCCTCCTGTCGGAAAGGGGGAGCAGCGTTAACCTCGTCCATGTCCGTACGTCCCTCTCGCCAGCTCACAGCATGAGGGCCCGCCCCCCCCCAAACCCCTCTCTCCTCTCCTCAGGTTGAGTCCCACCCAGGACTGCACACGGCCCCCCACTGCAGCTTCGCCTGCCGCTCAGACATGAACAATGAAAAGCAAACACACTGAGCAGGTGACCAGGTGACCACCTCAGACACCTGGATAAGCTCACAGTTTAGATAACAGTACAACGGTGTACAGTACAGTATATGCATAAAGGCAAAGCTGTAGGCGGACACAGTGGAGTTCAGTATTAAGCACTATAGCATCAAACCGTGAATGTGGTCACGGAGGAAGGGAGTCTGATCCATGCTACAATATTAGCCTCGGGGACAGTGGAGGAGTGGCTCAAACAGGAAGTCAAACTGTCAAATGTAACTCCAATGGGCGAAAGAGGTTTCCGGAAGCGGTGAAAGGTCGCTATGTCAACCACCTTCTGTCAGTGACCCACTATAGGGATACAAACCCAACCAACCAAAACCCAATGAAAGTTCAACAGCTTCGACCTCACTTCCCTGTGGTGGCAGCAGGGGTTCTGGGAAATGTAGTCCACGAACCAGAGGCGAGACAGTGCAAGTGTACTCACCGGAGAGGTCTGCTCCACTACAGTTCCCAGCAGCCCCGAATCAGGCTCCTCCCTTTGCTCCGGCCAGCTGAATGCAATTCCATCATGGGACACCTCAGCCGGCTGTTGCATTCGTAGAATATTGAACTCCTGCGAAATACATTTAAATTTTTTTTATATATTAATCTCTACACAGCCAAAGCCAATGTGTGCCACTGACAGGCATCTGCAATATCTTTGCATCTGTCTACTTTGTTTTTGTTCGTCTCCCTGGATGAGAAGATCTGCTATGTGAAGTTTCTACTCCAAATGTGAATATTGTACCATGAAAATGTATTTACCGTGTCATGAAAACAACTCAATGTCTATTTTGCTCATTAACTAATTTCAAAGTGCAAAGTAGTGGGGTGACCGGTTTCCACAACGACAATTATAACACATGAACCACAGAATGTGACTGGCCCAGGGTGGTGTTAGTGAGAGTGAGAGTTTGGGTGGTGTTCACAGTCTCAGGGTGGTGTTAGTAAAAGTACGGATGGTGTTGACACCGTCAGGGTAGAGTGTTAGTCAGTTTGGGTGGTGTTAGTGAGAGTACGGATGGTGTTGACACCGTCAGGGTAGAGTGTTAGTCAGTTTGGGTGGTGTTAGTGAGAGTACGGGTGGTGTTCACACCCTCAGGGTGGTGTACTGCATCTGCAGCCGGAGCAGATTCCTGCGCAGCGCCTCTCTCCTGCCCTCGTCCGGGATCTGCAGGAGCACCTCCTCCCCCCTCCTCAGGACCTCCTCCAGCCGGGCCTTCTCCTCATCCACCTGCGGGGGCAGCAGCGAGCACACCTCACACCGGAGCTCCAGTCTGACAGGACCGTCCACCCACCCCACGCAAAACAAGCCAGGCAGGCCGTCCCACCCCGAGGGTATCGAGCGACCTTCGTCTGTTTGCACAAAAAAGGACCTGACCGCGATAATAATGCTGGCGGGTCAAATCTGCCCGGCGTGCAGTCCGATTAGCGCCTAGCCGCTCCCTCAGACGACTTCGTTCCTTCGCCCGCTTCATTTGGGAATGACTCCGGAGACGTCTTCCCACGCAGACTAAAGACCCATCTAGACTCCCAACAGAACATTTCAATCGAGTCTCCACTTGTGGCACTTGCTGTCTCTTGAGGCTATACTTTCCCTTCGGGGGAGTTACTGACCTTCCAGCCCTGATCTTTGTACTGTAAGCCATGTTTGCAGTGCAAATCGCTCTGGATAACAGCGACTGCTAAATGCCAGTAAAGTTAATATTAGCCAACTGAAGGACCATTGCCCATTGTGCCTTCTCTGGCCACTTGAATTATACAGTGGGATGTGGGATATGCTTTAGGATGATCGTCAAAACTGCGCTTTTTCAAACAAGAAAAAAAAAGTTTTACGTTTTGTGGGTGCTCTGACTTCAAGTGCGATTCAGGACAAAATAAACTTCAGCAGCACGGCATATACCAGTCCTCTCAAAAAAAAGATCTGTCCGTGCTACGTGATACATTTTTTTCCACAGGTTTGTAAAGATCTGGCCTTTTGAGCTGATATTTCAGCACAATTTGACTTTCATGAGAACATGTTCTGATGTAGGACAGACTGTGCAGACCGGCCATGGAAATGGTGATGATAAATGTACTGGACTGATCAGCCAGGACTTCACATATCCTTGAGAAAAAGGCCACTCTCATAAGCTTTGCCCTTCACATATAATGAGTTGCGTTCACTTATGAAACCAGGTAATATAATGACCTTTATTCCTCCAGGTAGGTCACCTGAGAACCGCCTGGGGAACCAAAATGGGTAAGAATTGTGTAGCCAATCAGATATAGGAGGTGATTATGCGTAGCCAATCAAATCTAGGATCTAGATCTGATTCGGTAGCCTGAAGTAAAGAGCCAGTTTTATGTGGAGGACATCAGGGTTAACAGGGAGGTGTGGCTGTTTAGCTTCAGCCGTTAGCCAGGAGAAGGGTACAGAGTGATATGGCTGTTTAACTTCAGCCGTTAGATTTGAGAAGGGTACAGAGAGATATGGCTGTTTAACTTCAGCCGTTAGCCAGGAGAAGGGTACAGAGTGATATGGCTGTTTAACTTCAGCCGTTAGATTTGAGAAGGGTACAGAGTGATATGGCTGTTTAACTTCAGCCGTTAGCCAGGAGAAGGGTATAGAGTGATATGGCTGTTTAACTTCAGCCGTTAGATTTGAGAAGGGTACAGAGAGATATGGCTGTTTAACTTCAGCCGTTAGCCAGGAAAAGGGTATAGAGTGATATGGCTGTTTAACTTCAGCCGTTAGCCAGGAGAAGGGTATAGAGTGATATGGCTGTTTAACTTCAGCCGTTAGCCAGGAGAAGGGTATAGAGTGATATGGCTGTTTAACTTCAGCCGTTAGATTTGAGAAGGGTACAGAGAAATATGGCTGTTTAACTTCAGCTGTTAGCCATGAGAAGTGTACAGAGTGATATGGCGGTTTAATTTCAGCCGTTAGCCTTTACGACAGGGTAGTACCGCTGCTGGAAGGGCAGAGAGACCGAGAGGAGGCTCTGAAGTTAAGACCTGTACTGTGGTGCCAGTACCTTGTCATCGTCCTGCGCCAGCGGCTGGGCAGGGTCTTGTTGTGTGTCCAGAGCAGTGAGACTGGCCAGTAACTCTCCCTCAAAGTCCAGGAGCTGGCTGGAGCTCAGGGTTTCCGGGGCCTGAACCTCCTCCACCACCTCCTTCATCTCCACGGCAACGGGCTCCAAGCTTGTCGACATCTGTGCAGACAGAAAACATGAGCGTTATATTAGCAACAGGCACAAATCATTGAGGCGTTTAATGTACCCATACACACACACACACACACACACGCACACACACACACACACACACACACACAATAATGTATGTACACATATACATATAAGAAATACAAACGCACGCATGCCCGCACACACGCACAAGCAAAAATGTTTCTCACATTTTACATTAATTATCTACTTCCATCATGTCGGCTTATGGTCATTTTCCTGTGAAACTACAATAACTTTTCTCTCCTGAAGCCGATGTTCACCCATCACAGCGAAGCTCGTTAGCGAGTCACCGCCGGAAGCCGTCCGCAGACCACACACCCCCACACACCCCACACGTCCCCACACGCCCCCACACTAACCTTGGCTGCTCTGATGTGCTGGGACACCTTGTCGAAGTTGCGGTTGAGGTCGGCCAGTTTGGGCTCCACCACCTCCCGGCAGGCCGCCCCCCGGCTGGTCATGAGTATAACGGCCTGGTCCCGCACGCTGTCCACCCTCAGACTCACGTCCTTCAGCTCGGCCTGCAGGGCCTACGGAGGCAGCATACAGAGGTCACTATGCACCCCAAAAACCCTGAGCTGACCAGGGGAGGACGGGCCCACCCATACAGAGGCCAGACACACAGAGCTCACACACCATCCAGGGGTCACTATACACCCCAAAAACCCTGAGCTGACCATGGGAGGACGGGCCCACCCATACAGAGGTCAGGCACACAGAGCTCACACACCATACAGGGGTCACTATGCACCCTAAAAACACATGGGAGGACGGGGTTCCCCATACAGAGGCCAGGCACACACAGCTCACACACCATCCAGTGGTTACTGTGAACCCCACAAACCCTGAGCTGGGCCACAGGAGGACGGGGTCCCCCTTTCGGATTCTGTCCTCTCCCTGGGTTTCTTCTTTATATTTGCCAACCTAGGGAGTTATTTTCTTGCCAGTATCACCCCTAGCTTGCTTTACATTACATTACGTTCATTTGGCAGACGCTTTTATCCAAAGCGATGTACAATAAGTGCATACCGAAGGTCATTGAAACAACGACAAACAGGTCCGATAAAGTACGGCGCTATCATAAAGTAGCAGCTATCCGTAGCCATTAACATTGGGTCTAGTCTGTTTTGTGGGGATTTTAGGGTGCAGTATACCGAGTAGTAAATGTTCTGTGAAACGCGCAATATAAACAAAATGGCTTTTATTTTATTTTATCTACAAGCCCGGTCCTGTAGAGATGCAGGGTCTGCTGGTCTTTGTTGTTACTCAGCACTTAACTCATCAATTAAAGCAGCCGATTGCAGCTGGCTCACCTCACCCGGCTTTATTGGGTCCGGTCGCTGATTTTAAAGTGAGTACGACTATGCAGTGGGGTCCCACGGATCTCTAGGAGGAGGGGTGCAGACACCTGCCCCAGGTAAACCCCACAGTCTCACCTTCACCACCTCTTCCTTCTCATTGGCCGGCAGCTTCTCCGTCTCGTCCAGGTGGATCTCCGTCTGGTACAGCCAGGTGCTGATGTGGGCCAGGTTCTCGTCGAAGATCTCCACCTCGTTCTGGTGGTTCTAAAGGAGGTGGAACGTAGAATGTTAAGGTACACAACGAGAGCTGCAAGATGTGGAAGCAAAGCTTGCTAAAATCCTAACAGCGTTTTAGACAGAATGAGTGTGTCTGGGAAGCACTTTGTACTGTTATCGTTTTTATTCATTTTGTATGTATCCTAGCAATAGAAGCTCTTATTCCAGCCAAGAGGTGAAAATCAAAGATGTGTAGTTCAAAGGAAATTTAGAGTTTTGAACACAGTGCTTTTTTAAGATTTTTCAACGTTTTATCCACATTTCATAAAAAACCCATGGGATGATCTTCACGAATGTAGAGTCGGGAACAAAATTTCTTCTGATCTATGGATCTCAGTTTTCAATTATATCCTTAAAAAGAGCAAAAGCCACTTCAATTTGAAATGTCCCATTTTTATTTTTATTTTTTTTACTTTGGAGCCAAGTTTAGATCCTCAGTGAAAATAGGGCCTCTGATTGACAGTCATTCTCTAATTAACTTGCAGATACATTTGTTAGCATTTCCGAGTCTGGTGTACAAAGACTGCAAGAAGAATTTAATGAGTTTGTAATTTAGCTAATAAACAGGAATTGGAATTAATACCGAACTGATTAACGCATCTGTAGCAATGTGAACTGAGAATTTTGGGTACAATTTTGTTTTTTGATAAAAGAGGGAAAAAAGTTTAAAAGTTACTTTAGCGTTTCTCCTCAAATGCAGACGTGATGTTTTATCCCCCAGGTTGTGTGTTTTCTGAGGTAAAATCTGGGCAGAATGAGCCTTAATAAAGGAATACCAGACTCCCTTCTGCAGAGATGCCCCTGGGCTGCCCCGGTAGAGGGGTAAAAGCCGCGTTTGGCCCCAGTCTCCTGTGAGGCGGACCCACCAGCACGGTGCTAAGCCAGTCCTCGGTCCCGGTCCGAACGCGGCTCCAGCCGGCGTTGAGCGCGCACAGCCTCTCCTCCAGCGTCTCCTCGCTGCCCTCCACTAGGCCCTGCAGGGTGGCGCTACTCTCCGTTACCCGCGTCAGATCTGCCTTCCTGCGCTCAAGCTCCTTCAGCAGGCCCTGCAGGAAGAGAGAGGGAGAGAGAGAGGGAGGGAGGGAGGGGGAGAGAAGGAGGGAGGGAGAAAGAGAGAGAGAGAGAGAGAGAGAGAGAGAGAGAGAGAGAGAGAGAGAGAGAGAGAGGGAGTGGGAGTGGGAGAGAGACAGTAAGAGAGAGACAGAGAGAGGGGCACACACATACAAACACACACACACAGCAGCATATTCACACTGTGCATATTCAAAGCACATATCCATATATAACATGCATATGAATGAACATACCTGCAGCAATATTCTATAAGCACATATGCACGCACGCACGCACGCACGCACGCACGCACGCACGCACGCAGACCACATGGAGCACACACATTGTAGTATTGGTCAAAGGCAATGTTCCTGACCCATTCACCATCTGAGTCCAGTTGAACCAGAACAGCTTATTGTACAGTTCCAGGTTTGACTTTTTCCTGAAGCCGTTAGCGTTAGCGGGGCACCACTCACGTTAGCCCATCCGATCTCTGCGTCGCCGTTAGCGTTAGCGGAGCATCACTCACGTTAGCCCATCCGATCTCTGCGTCGATGTCGGCCGGCATGCTCCCTGCCGAGTTCTTCTGATCCAGGACGGCCTCGGTGGCGGACATCCAGTCGCGGATTAAGCCGCCCTCCTTCTGTAGTTTGTGAGACAGGGCGAGCGCCTTCTCCAGGTCCTGCTTCCCCTCGGTCACCTGGGACGGGCGAGGAGACGGGTCAGCCGCTTGGCCCAAGCCACGTTTTTATGACAAAAGCCTGAACTACTCCAAATACTACCACACAACGGGGCTCTCTTTACTTGCAAAAATTCACCTCAATAAAACTTGGGACTGCAAGAGCGGTGAACACCGTTCAGTCGCCAAATCATTAAAAAAGTAATTTGGACAAAAATATGACATCACAGTTCGCAATTTCGCATAAACGTAGAAGCATCCATGAGGGACAGTTGGGGAAAACATTTAATCTGGAAAAACCCCATACTTTACACTTGTGCTACACAGACTAATTTTCCACAGAAATAAATATTTTATAACGCACAGCAACCATATGAATTCCATCCCACGATATTAAAGTGTCCAGGACAGCGGTAATGGTCCCTATCTATCCGTTGCATTCAGCGAGCGGTTGAGTTCCCTGGGCAGACCGAACGAGCGCGTGAGGAGCGACAGAGCGCTCTTATAAACTTCTCAGAGAGGAAGAGGAGGGGCGGCGAGGGGCGGGGCCTTACCTGCGCGCCCAGGTCGTTGTAGAGCAGTTTGAGGGCGGTGAGCTGCTCGTCCATGCCCTTGGGGTTCTCCGTCTGCTGCTTCTGAACGATCTGCCGGCCCGTCTTGATCACGGTCTCCACCTCCAGCTTCACCTCGCTCAGGACCTTGTAGAGTTTCTGGGACAGACAGAACCGCGAGAGAGCGTGACCGTCAAAGAGCGGGAAGAGGAAACCAGAATGGGAGGGAGGGAAAACCAGGAGGACGAAAAAACCCTGGGGGAAGGTGTGCGGGAGGACTGCGTCTGTGGCGACTTCCTTTTGGTCGGTCTACAAATAGGAGGAGCTGGATACAGCAACCCCCTCCTTAGCCCACGACCCACAGTCACATTCAAATGTGACATTAGACTCCGCCCACTCCCAGTCAAGGGGGATGGCCGGGCGAATGTTAATTGTGTTTCAGCACACAGAGGTTTGAGATAATCCCTCGTTCCTCCTCCTCCGGCAGGCAGACGGAATTGGCTCTCGCCCGCGCCGGCCCCCGGGGGAAGGAGCGGGAGAATTATCTCAGGTAAGCAGAGCGCCGGGCCGCTATCACCGAGGAGCAGGTGCGTCGCTCAAACCGAACGTCGTTTTTTCAGCAGGGAGGAACCGGCGGGTTTTCTCACCATGCAGCCGTTCAGACGGGACTGGATCTCCTCGGGGTCCACCTCTCGGACGTCCAGGACGTGGAGCTCGGCCTTGGCGCCCTCCAGCACCCGCTTGCAGTCCAGCATTCGCTGCTCGAAGTTGGCGGGCTTCTGGAAGAGCTGGAACTTGGTGGATATCTCTCGGAGTTTCCTCTGCAAGGGCCGTGGAAGGGAGCGTTAAAAATGGCTAAATTACAGTTTGGTGCGCAGCGAGGGTGCGTTTGTTGCCCACCTGCAGCTGGTCCAGCATAGTACCCCCCGCGGGAGGCCTTGCCCTCCGGGCTCACGGCCGGAAAGTTGCCCACGTTCCGCCGCCGAAGGTCCTCCAGGCTGGCCTCGTGAGCCGCGATCTCTGCTTGGATGGCCTGGCCGGAGCGAGAGAGAGAGATTCAATTTACATCACCTGTGTAGGGACTCACCTGTCTAAGGATTCACCTGTTTAAGTGCATATTGGTGCATAAGGCTTAATTTCACTAGGTGTAATTGTGTTTGGATATATCCTCCAATCCAGAGTATACAGGGGGGGCGGGGGGGCTAAGGATAGCCAGATATAGAGAAATACTTTTTTGGGGAGTATAACCAGACACTTAGGTTAGTAGCACTAAAATGGCCATGTGAGTTTGTGCCCATCTGAAGAACAGCAACTTCACAGAGCACAGTGTCCCCATCACTGCACCTTTCCTTCTTTCCTTTGATCTACAGAAAAGAGACTCCCCTGACTGCCTCATGAACACCTCTTTAATTCTGGTGCTAACCATACCCAGCCCTGCTTAGCCTGGCCTGTGTGACACCAGAAGGCCGGACTGTAAGGTTAATTTATTTTGGCTGGTGGCTGAAACCGTAGAAACCCGGGTTGTGTGTGTATTTCGTGTTTATAGTGCATTGTGAGGACCAGCACCTGGGCCTCCTGGGGCAGCTGGAGGGCGTCCACCCTGTCGGTGAGGTAGGACGTGAGCGTCTGGTCCAGCTGGGAGAGGGAGGCTTGCAAGGCCTGCAGCGTCTGCTCACTCTCTCGCACCTGAGGAAGCTGCTGCTCCAGAGAGATCTGCCTGTTCACCGCCTGAGAGAGAAAGAGAGAGAGACACTGAATATATATACTACACACACACAGCCTCAGAGAGATAGAGAGAGAGAGAGAGAGACTGTATATACACTATACTACACAAACACACACACACACACACACACACGCACACGCACGCACACGCGTGCATATGCACACGCACACACGCACACACACAAATTCCGAGAGCCATCGCTCTGACCTGATGACTTAGTTGGTCGTAGCGGCCGTTGAAGGCCTCCAGCTTCTCGCTTATGATCTCGTCCAGGATTCCGCCGTCAATCAGCGTCTGGCCCAGTTCCCGGATCTGCGTGCGGTTGTCGCCAGGGTGACGCAGCACGGACTCCAGGGACTGGGAGAGATGGACACACACACACACACACACACGGGTCAGCGCGCTCATTTACACACGCACATGCAGTCGGGAGAAAAGTGAGAGCGATGTCTCATGAGCTGCATAACTCGCAAAGCTGTCAAGTGCTTCTGTCACATGTAGATCAGACAGTAAACCATAAAACCCATGATGTGTCTATCAATCAAAATGCCTTTCCACTCAGATTGGTCAGTAGCAGTGATCTATCAATGGCTCCACCCATTCAAGGGATCATGTGACCTCACATGAACCCTATTCCTCTCTCTAGGAATTTGTACCACGGTGAGAAAGAGAGAGGGAGAGAGAAAACGACAAAGAGGTAGTGAGAGAGGGACGGAGAGTTGATTGAAAGAAAGGAAGAGGGAGAGCGGGACTGGACAATCCACTGCAGTCCCCCCTACCACCACTAGGTGGAGCAGAGGTTATACCATCGGCCTGCTTCACTGCCTGTCTGTCTCAATGCGTCTTAATTAGTCTGATTCATTACATTACATTACATTATAGGCATTTAGCAGACGCTCTTATCCAGAGCGACTTACACAACTTTTTTTATCATGTTTTTACATATTATCCATTTATACAGCTGGATATATACTGAAGCAATTCAGGTTAAATACCTTGCTCAAGGGTACAACGGCAGTGTCCTACCTAGGAATCGAACCTGCAACCTTTCGCTTACAAGGCCAGTTCCTTAAGCATTATACTACACTGCCGCCCCAGTCATCTGCATCACAGACCCGCCCACAGCTCAGCCCGTTAGGTCTTTATGAGACTCCTCCTAATGTGAAGCAGTACCTCCAGGGCTTCGCCGATCGCCTCGCTGCTCTCCGGAAGGTTCTCCGAGGCCTGGACCCGCTCCTCCAGGTTGTTCAGCCAGGTGTTCTCCATCTCCAGGTACTGCAGCAGCTCGATCCAGCAGGACCACACCTCCTGTAAGGTCAGCAGGTCACGTGTGCTTTAAAACGACCAATCGAAGAGCCCCTCGAACGTCAGCAGCCGTCAACCTCCAACACATGCCGAGTTAGACAACGCACTGGATCCTCAGGAAGAAGGTGTACTTCCCTGCTGTTAACTTCCTGGGCGGACACATCGAATGAGCTCAGACTAATAGGCAGGGTATGAAATCAACATTTTCACCCACTGGCCACAGAAGCTTGTGGATTGTAAAAATCCTGCTAACAGGACTGTGGATACTGTTTGGCCTACAGTGGAGCTGATCTAGCATTAGTTTTCTCTGCTTAAATCCAAATCCCAACCATTTTTGTATCAAGGTGGACACTCAACCTGGACCTGACCCCCCCACCCCACCCCCCAAAGACGCTGTATCAGTTGCATATGCTCGGTACAGCCAGGTTAAAAATATTTAAAAAACATAATCATAATTCTCCAGGCTTACTATATTTTTTTTATCCATTTCACAGCCAATGTTCCAGTTCCTGCATTTCATACGTTTACAAACGTATTTCTGAACCAGGAGTGACAGACTGTAGTCTTAACAGACCCTCAGACTGCCGGTTTTTTCAGTCACACGGCCAACCCGTGATCCAAACAAATAATTTCAGCGGAGTTTATATTTTCAGCGTCGCCGTTCCGCCGGTCACCGTACCTCCAGGGTGTGGCATTTGCTCTTGAATCGGTCGCACAGCTTCTGGTAGTTCTTCAGAACCCCGCCGAGGTCAGCCGTGAGGTCCTGACCACCGGGGGGCGACTTCGCCACCAGCGTGTTGATGTTGTCCTTCAGAATCTTCACTCGCACCTCCTTCTGTAACACGTCCTCTTTGGCCCTCTGGGAAGGAGGAGGCGAAACAGTGGGGGTCACATGACCACATCAACAGGAGTTTATCAGATATATAACACTAAATAAAATACTACAACAATTTTTATACGACTAGCATCGCCACCAGGGTCACATGACCATATCACCAGGAGTTTATCAGATAACACAACACCACAATACAGAAAATACTACAACAAATTTTAAATGGCTTGCATCGCCACCAAGGTCACATGACCACACCAACGGGGGTTTATCAGATATGTAACACTACAACACTACAGAAAATACACTAATCAGTTGCCAAAATAACATCACCACTAGGGTCACATGACCATTTCAGCAGTTTATAACCCCACTATGATGACACATCGACACAATTCCACGTGATTACTTCTCTCAACACCAGAGGATTTTACATGATAAATCAGACTTTTGAACATATCACAGCAACATCAATAGACCAGTGTGACCCAGGTCTGTTCATGTCAATTTCTGATTTATCAGTGATCGCCACGAAACGCTGGCTGGGGGCTGGTATTGCATCGTGTAATTAGAAACCATGAAACCACATTCAGACACAGATAATCCTATTACATCCCATGCTCCGCGGGCAAGGTTGGTCGCATCGAGCAGGAAGGGGATATTAAACGGGATTAGCATGACATTGAAACCCCGCGCAGAAGGGGAGGGGTCTAATATACGACGCGGAGACGGCGTGAGAGGCGAAGCGTGGGAACATCAGCTTCATCTGCATTCGATGTTGCGAACCTCAGATTGGGAGGTCTCTCTTACACGCCCCCGTCTCTCCCCGCGGTATAGCAACCGTGCGTCCGTGACAGCGAGGCCTTCTGGGAAGAGCGGTTTCCTAAAGTATTCCGCCCTGTACGGCTCCCCGGCTCACTCGCTAAACCTCATTATCCGAGGAAGCTCAAAGAGTTATGGAGTGGGTGGAGCTAGCACTGAAAAGTGGGCGGAGCTAGCACTGAAAAGTGGGTGGAGCTAGCACTGAAAAGTGGGCGGAGCTAGCACTGAAAAGTGGGTGGAGCTAGCACTGAAAAGTGGGTGGGGCAAATATTCATTAATTTGTAGCGGAAGGTCAAGTGTTTTGCTCGAGTGTAAAACAGCAGCCCCCCAACTTGGACCAGCAACCTTCCGTTTAGCGAGCACACCCCCCCCCCCCCCCCCTCAAACTAGTAACCTACCGATCACTGGGTACCCCCCCCAACACCTCACCTTCATCTCTTCCAAGGCTCCCTCCAGGTCCTCTGGACTCTTGTACTCAAAGTCCCTCATGAGGAACTCCTCGTCGACCTGCCCCATCCATTCGCGCATCTCCGCCAAGTCCTTCCGCAGATTCCCCGCCTTCTCCTGGATCTCCGACACCCATTCCCGGCGGCTCAAGAGCTGGGAATAAAAAACACAGCGGCCGGAAAACGCCGCGCTGCGCCGTCAGGACCCGCGGCTCGTCCGCTAACAGGGGGCCGGACATTCAAAATGAATCTCACACAGAAACCCGTGGTCCGTGACGAGACGTTTCACGAAGCAGTGACCTTTAATGCGCCAAGATTAGAGAGGGTGTTTTAATTCGATTCATCCGTAGATTAATCTCATGCTGCGCCGTCCATTTCCAACTTACATAAGAGCCAGAGTTAATGTACCGTGCCAAAACAATGCCTTCCACTTCACTACATTTATTTTATTAGCAAATTGTGATAAACTAAAATACTGGTATGACAAATAAAACTGTGACCGTTGCCGACATTGAATTATTTGTTCAATAAAGCACATTATATTATATGATTATGTATTGTTAACAAATACATATCATTTTACACTGTTCAGCAGAAATAAAAACAAGAGAATAAAACTATTAATACAACAAATGCTGTTATGCCAGATAATCGTCATGTTTAAAGAAACAGAGTTACTCTGAGGAGGCCTGATGCTGCGTTTGATGGGGTATTGGCTGTTATTCCTTTGCTTGGATACACCTTATACTGTATCTGACACGTACTGCAACACATTTACCCCTCAACTTTTCCTGCAGCCATAAAAGCTCATGTAGCACGCTAACGGCTACTATAGCTAATGTAGCACGCTAAGGGGTACCAGTACAGCAGCAAATAACCTGTAAGGTGCTGGAAAAATGAGTCTGCGCTCTGCTAATTAAGAGGGTAATAACATCCATTTCAACCAGAAGAGACGGAGCCCCGGTTACCGCTCCATCCCATAATATGCTTATCCGCATGACATCATGTTTTATTAAACACCTGCCTTTGCTTTCGCTGTTAAACGAACCCCGTTATCACACCTCTTTTCTGATGCAGTGCGCTTGAAAAAGGCCAGACACAGCACTACACAGAGGAGGCTAAATGAAACCCAAATGAAAAGAAATGACCCTCAGCGAACGGCACGGCTAACATGGGGAACAACAGGAAGGACACAATGATTTTTAAAAAATAAATAAAATGACTCTATTCAATGTGACAAGTGTACCCGGGGGTCACCGTGTCAAATTTTAATTGTGGGAAACGGAGCCGCGCATTCGCTCTTTGCCGCGATGCGATACTTCCGCCCGCCGCACGCCAGACGCGATGACACAACCTCTCCCCGCGAGCACCCGCCGTCTCTCTCACCTGCTTGCTCAGAGTCTTCCACCGGCCCTGGTGCTCCCCGAGCCGAGGCTGCCCCCAGCTGGTGAGCCCGGGAACTGCGCACGTCTGCACCGCCGACACGTTCTCCTCCATCTGCTTCAAAGCCGTCTCCACGGTTTCCATGTCATTCACAAACTCCTAGAGAGCCAATGAGAAGGGAGCGATCCCTCAGAGCTGCTGCGGCCGTAATTCCAGGCATTACAATAACCGCTTAAAAACGGAGCCAAAAAAAAAAAAAACGTGCTAATATCATTTGGCAAGGCCGCTGCACTGTAATGCAACCCACAGAAGAGGCCCACAATTCTAGAGAGGACAATCCTCATCAATATGTGAATGAGGTTATGTACACAACACAATCGACAGAAACCTCCCCCACGGTCACATTTCAGCAGCTGGCATTAACGATAAGGCTCTCTCGTGTCATGTGAAAAACGGTGTTTTTCCATGTTAAAAAAAAAATACAGCAGGCGCTTTGTGGATAGGACGGAACATAAAAAGGCGCTCAATATTAAAAAAAATTGTGTGCCGTGAATATGAATTAACTTTTTTATGCATAAACTACGGGGATCCTAAAAAAACATCTGTTCATATTTATTTTTATGAACACGCATAGCAGACGCCACGGTCTGAATTTCAGAACATACACACATTTTGTGTATTTTTTAAAACCTTTTTTTACACTGGCAGAGTTATTACAGATGTCCACTGAGGACACGGTAAGGTTTGTGAAATAAAATCAGTGTCCATGCAAAGATGGGCGTGGTCTGTTTGTGGTGGGGGGGAAGGGGCGGAGTCACGGACCGTGCACTGGTTGAGATCTTCCTGCAGTTTCTCAGCATCTCCCAGTGTGGAAACGTCCCGGGCCACCACCGCCTGCACCCCGTCCAGCCACTTCTGCACCTGCGCCGACGTCACCTGCACGACACTCCGCCCGTCATTCCACGCCCAGAGCGCCACCACACCCCAAAACATGAACCCCAAAAACAAAAACCCTCACTTTCCACACCTCTGCCCACCAAGCCATATAAGGTCAATGTCTTTTTATATGTCCTGGATGCAAAATAAATCTTGACAAAGTACATTTTTTTAAGAACCAAATTCGTACCAAAAAAAGGTTACACAATACATTGTGGTCCGGTTCAAACTTAATTAAGCCAGAATAATTGGTTGGAGCAAAAACCAGTGCAGAGGCGCTGGCCTTCCTGGACTGGAGCAGTCCTGCTTTAAATGTGTATAGAGCTGATAATGGAGGTCAGAGTGTGTGTGCTGTTAGCTGTATCACAGCCTGTGTACCTGTGTACCCTGCATACCTGTGTACCTACATACCTGCGCACCTGTGTAACTGTGTACCAGCGCACCTGTGTAACTATGTACCTGTGTAGCCACATACCTGTGTACCAGCGTAGCCTGTGTAGCCACATACCTGTGTGTCTTTGAGGCTGCCCAGAAGGCAGCGCAGGGCCCCAAGCTCATCCTGTGCCCTGCAGGAGAGCTCACTCCACCTCTGCAGCTCCGCTGGGTCAGAGTCACGCTGCTGCTCCACCGCCACACACAGCGCCTGAACACAGAGAACACAGAGTTACTGAACACAGCAAGTACAGTTACTGAACACAGAGAGCACAAGTTACTGAACACAGAGAGTACGGAGTTACTGAACACAGAGAGCACAGAATTACTGAACACAGCGAGCACAGAGTTACTGAACACAGCGAGTACAGAGGTACTGAACACAGAGAGTACGGAGTTACTGAACACAGAGAGCACATAATTACTAAACACAGCGAGCACAGTTACTGAACAGAGAGCACAGAGTTACTTAACACAGAGAGCACAGAGTTACTGAACACAGAGAGTACGGAGTTACTGAACACAGAGAGCACAGAATTACTGAACACAGCAAGCACAGAGTTACTGAACACAGCGAGCACAGAGTTACTTAACACATAGAGTACGGAGTTACTGAACACAGCGAGTACAGAGTTACTGAACACAGAGAGTACGGAGTTACTGAACACAGAAAGCACATAATTACTAAACACAGCGAGCACAGTTACTGAACAGAGAGCACAGAGTTACTTAACACAGAGAGCACAGAGTTACTGAACACAGAGAGCACAGTTACTGAACACAGAGAGTACGGAGTTACTGAACACAGAGAGCACAGAATTACTGAACACAGCGAGCACAGAGTTACTGAACACAGCGAGCACAGAGTTACTTAACACAGAGAGTACGGAGTTACTGAACACAGCGAGTACAGAGTTACTGAACACAGAGAGTACGGAGTTACTGAACACAGAGAGCACAGAATTACTAAACACAGCGAGCACAGAGTTACTGAACACAGAGAGCACAGAGTTACTGAACACAGAGAGCACAGAGTTACTGAGCACAGAGAGCACAGAATTACTGAACACAGTGAGCACAGAGTTACTGAACACAGAGAGCACAGAGTTACTGAACACAGAGAGTACGGAGTTACTGAACACAGTGAGTACAGAGTTACTGAACACAGCGAGTACAGAGTTACTGAACACAGAGAGTACGGAGTTACTGAACACAGAGAGCACAGAATTACTAAACACAGCGAGCACAGAGTTACTGAACACAGAGAGCACAGAGTTACTGAACACAGAGAGCACAGAGTTACTGAGCACAGAGAGCACAGAATTACTGAACACAGCGAGCACAGTTACTGAACACAGCGAGCACAGAGTTACTGAACACAGAGAGCACAGAATTACTGAGCACAGAGAGCACAGAGTTACTGAACACAGACAGCAAGAGTTACTGAGCACAGTTACTGAACACAGCGAGCACAGTTACTGAACACAGCGAGCACAGAGTTACTGAACACAGTGAGCACAGAGTTACTGAACACAGCGAGCACAGAGTTACTGAACACAGCGAGCACAGAGTTACTGAACACAGAGAGCACAGAGTTACTGAACACAGAGAGCACAGAGTTACTGAACATAGCGAGCACAGTTATTGAACACAGAGAGCACAGAATTACTGAACACAGTTACTGAGCACAGTGAGCACAGAGTTACTGAACACAGCAAGCGCAGTTACTGAGCACAGGGTTACTGAACACAAAGAGCACATGGAGCACAAACATGTTTGTTTAGGTTATGTGAGTCTGTTGGACAAGTCACCTGTATCAAGTGCAGAAAGTATATCCTCAGAAAATAATAATAAAATATCTATCTACCTAGCCAACCTATCTGTCTATTATCTATCTGTTTTCTGTCTTTGTATCTATCTATCTTTATATTTACTCTCATCTTTCTATTTATAATTGGTCTATCTGCCTATCGTCCTATCTATATCTATCTGTGCGCGTAAAGCAGCTCTGTTTGAAGTAACACATCATTCTTGCCCCAGAACTTGCCTCAGCTTTTTCGACGGCCTCCTCCGCAGTCTCCACGTCCACGATGGCGCCCCGGAGCGCACTGATCCTGGCCTCCATTTCCTCAAACTCGCTGGGTGTGGTCTCCATGACGACTTGCATTTCCTGGGAGGCAGCACTGGCCAGGGCTTCAAAACACACACAAGTCAACAAGTCAGCTCCATAACGCAGCAAGCCAGTCACCCCCGTAACAGCTTTGACATTAAATATTTATAAAAATGTCAAGTATAAACGTAGCAGCCAATCGTTATATTATTCAAATTAACCACATGAACATATTACTTGTATGGTTTATTATGCTTTGAATAAATTTGTTTCGAATACAAAATAGTGAATTTAGCAAGATGAGAGGATGTTAAAACTTTTCACTTTGATGACAATGATAATTATAAGGTGAAAATGTAACGTGGGCTATATTCAACTCAAATGAAGTGTGGTGTAGTTTTCCCTCAGAGCCACTAGGGGGCAAACTACTGTAACTGCTCAAGGGAGGAATGAGAGACTTGTGTATGGGATGAACAATGATTGCCAGCAGCCCAGCTGTTTGGACTTCTAGCCTTACAATGGAAAGAACAAGTCCAAGAACAATTAAGCCAAGCAACTCCTCAAAACCCAATGATTCACACATCAAAAATGTTTAACTACCACAACTCCAAAAGCTGCGTTCTCCACCCCCCTGGCCGACAAGCCGAGAACGAGAAAAAGGCAAACTGTCAAAACTGGTCAAGATTCAAAAACACAAACAGGCGGTTTATCAGGGGTCAGCAAAAACTAATTATGCGACTCCAGGAATCCGGAGTCAAATACTTTTGCTGTGGGTCGTAGATATGATATATATATGTTTACCCGGGCTCCAAAAAAAAAAAAAAAAAGGTTTTCCGAAGTAGATTTACTCCATGACATGGCCGTAAAACCCCTTGGAATGCCGCCAGCCACGTATACCTTGACAACACATATGTCAGCCCGGCGGACAGACTTTAATTAATACGCCGAACCAGTAAAGGTTGTCCTTCCCCATCTTCAATCTACCGATGAATGCTCGCTGTCCCTGGCACCATAAACACACCCCCTTTTTCTGTGTTGTCACGGGAGCGCTTGAGCCCGTTGCATAATTGGCGGGTGTTTACATACGCGGGGAGCTCCGTGGGGGCCTGAGTCGAGGGGAGGGGAGGGGAGGGGCCCTGGACCCCGCCGTGACAGGCCCTCCCCTCCCACAGAAACAGAATGGTTTTCCTTGGCCCGCGGCCAAGAGCCGCCAAGCCATAAAAGCCTTCGGGGGGCCATCGCGCGCCCACTTTCCTTCTAAGGTCAAAAAGACAAATGCACTCCCTCTCTCCCTCTCTCCCTCTGCCCCTCTCTCTCTTTTTCACTCTCGCTCTCTCCTTCTCTCTCTCACCCTCCCTCTCTCTCTCTCTGGATGAACAGAGTGCCCTCGTAAATTCCAGCGTGTGGAACAGAGAGAAGCTGACAGGTTTCAGAACTCCGGCAGCCCACCCCCCCCGCCCCCCCCCTTCATGAGTAGTCAGGGGTTACTAATGGTCTCTCGGAAGCTGGAAAGTCTGCTATTCAAAAGGGCCTGGTTTCCATGCTAAGGGACGTCGAGTTGGCTCTTCACACGGCGAATAGGGACGACGTTACACTCAGGTGCGTCTATATTTTAACTGCATTTTAACTTAACTGTCTTCTTCAATAGCAGCCTGGCCAAGAGGCGTCAGAGCCAAGTGTCACACGTTAACAGGTGACAGGCGAAGTACAGGTACAGGTGTGAGACGCTATAAATACACGCGGCGCACACCCAGGTACGGCGCTCCCTCGAGGCGTCTTGTCGTTAGCGACGAGCGCGCCTGAACCTGAATTCGCCGTCGAGGTCATAATCCGCTCACGCGCCGTCGCCGCAGATGAGCCGGCGGTCGGCTGACGGTTGATTGAGCGTTGCCGCGGAGACTGCCTACCCGAGCTGAGCTCCAGGTCGCGGTTCTGCAGCTCCTCCAGCAGGGCGGCGTAGCGGTCCGAGAGCGCCGTGGAGTCCTCGCGGAGGAAGGCCGGGGCGGACTGCTCGCTGGCTAGCGCTGCGGCCCCGGCGGCGAGCTCCTTCATCCGAGGTCCCAGGGCCACCAGCTCGGCTAGTCTGGCCTGGACAACATCGAAAACAAGACCCCGTTTACCAGAGCACACAAACACTGCTTACTCTCACACCCTTACAGCCACAAAGGTACTTACGTCTATTTATGTCAACTTATAAAATTGGCTTCTGCGCTGTTACTAACATGAGAAAGGGGAATGTGTTTGGTTGAACATCTCTATTAACTCTATTAAACTCTAAAAGTAACTTTTATTACAGTTAGAAGTTGCTATTATTGTTACAATATAAAGTTATTAGTGTATAAAAGATCTTACTTAAGGTATTTTAAATAATATGATACCATTTATATACTTTATATACTATTTATATAGTAATTTATAATGGAAGCATTTTAAAAAGTGCATTAAAAATAAAGCATGTTGAACCCCAGGTACAAGGTACGTACAACCAATGACCGCTCCATGGCCCGTCCCCAAAAACCAGGTCCTTGAAATCAAGCTATAACCTCACTGAAAGTGAACTACCCAGAATCCCCTGCAGGCGCGAGTCAAGGAAGTGGTGTCCAGGAGTGGGAGGGGCTCACCTCACAGGCGGAGTTCAGGGCCTCCAGGTTGGCCTCCTCGGGCGTGGTCCCGCCCACAGTCCGGAGCCACTCCTCCGGGCCGGCCATGGCCCGGTTCAGGACCTGGATCTGGGCCGAGTGCGCGCTGATACGCTCCTGCAGACGGAACCGCTCCTTCAGCTCCACCAGGAGCGGCTTGCAGACCTTCCACTGCTCCTCCACGGACTCCAGCGTGTCCCTCACCTCCTCGCTGGGCATGCCGTCTGCACCAAGACGGGGAGAACAAGAAAAAAAACAAAACATGTTTTCATGCAGAACAAAGTCCAAATGCCGCATATTAAGATGAACTCCAAATTTCATTTCAAAGAACAGCAGGAGAAACACAGGGGTTCACACTCTACACGCCAAATAAGACCATACAGTTCTCACGGGTGCATGTCAAAAAGGTGTGGTCCAGAACTAGACGCTAATTACAAGAGTTTAAGGCAGTGGACTACAACTCCCATGAGCCCCTCCTGTTCTGTCATTACCAGACATGGAAGGGAGTCGTCTTATAAACGCACATCTGTAACGGCGGAAAATCCTAGTCTTTTGGAGGCTGGCAGGCTTATATAATAAGTGAGTTTTCCTGGGATCTCGGAGAATCATAAGCTATCCTCCGGGGAAAACAAAACTGCTCTTCCCTCTTTTTTTTATCCCTTTTCTCATATCTCCACTTCACGGCTCACCCTCCACTGAATCCAAACAAACACATTCCACTGGGGAAAAGCCTCTGATTTCTGATTTCTAAGGACAACAAGGTCTTTGTCCCATTAAAAAAAAAATATATACGCCTACAAATAGGCAATGGGCCACTGAAAAGGAAGAATGACAGCATGTTCTTTACCCAACACACCCTCTAAAGACAGATAACCTGACTGTAGCTCTGTGTAAATGTATTTTTCCCTTTTCAGAGTCAACCTGACTGTAGCTCTGTGTAAATGTATTTTTCCCTTTTCAGAGTCAGAGTACAAGAGTTCCAGGAGAATAATAAAACCTACAGTCACTCACACACGCACACGCACACGCACACGCACACGCACACGCACACACACACAAAGAAAAAGCACATAAACTTTATTTTAACAAATGCATTCACTGCATTTCAGTCCAAAGTTTAACACATATGTCACTGACACAACTGGTCTATAAATACCAAAAGACTTAGTGTTATATTTGGCATCAATCGTAAAAAAAACATTTCACAACTTTGAAAATTAAGAGTAAAGGTAACAGTTTTATGCAAAGCACACGCAAAATGACCCCTTTAGAAGCAATACTGAGGACAGCAAAACAATGTTTTAATTCACACTTCTATGAATAGTTTACATTCTCTACAAACAGGCAGTGATACACAGAAAGGAGGAAAGGCCGCCACATAGTTTCATGCGTGGGAAGCGTCTGGAGAGATGCTTGCTGCAATGCATTCTGGGCCTGATGTTGCATGATAGAAATTTGAGTGGGATCATACAGCTGATCACATTATTAAACCTCCATATGACACAAATCTCTAGCATATAATGCCATTGAGAGAATGTCCTGATGCAAGTGGAATATACTGCAATATATAGTAAAGAAATGGCCTTTTGAAAAAGATATAGGAAACATATTTCGCAGCAGTGTGAAATATATGTAAAAATATACGTAAAAAACATTGTCAAAGCGACAACAGTCTACATATATGCCCATATATTGTGAAGTGTTGCAATAACTTGAGAATGCTTTACTTCAGTATGTTTTCGATATATGCCCATTTCCATGGGGGAAGAGTGTCAACAACACAGTAAATCCCGTTGGCGTTTTCGGAGCGGGGCGCTCGATGGACGTACCTTTCTCCATTTGCTCCAAAAGGTTCCGCGCCCCTTGTGTCACCTCCTTTACCCGAGGCTCCTTCTCCGAGATCTCCGCCTCCAGAGGCTGAGCAGAAAAGACGAACCACAAGGTCACATGGGGCGGCGGTGTGGCGCGAGTAGGGAACCGGGCTTGTAGGTTGCAGGTTCGATTCCCGGGTAGAGGCACTGCCCTTGAGCGTACTAAAGTACTAAACCTGAATTGCTTGACTATATATCCAGCTGTATAAAATGGATACTATGTAAGTATGCGTGCACGTCGCTGTATAGTATACTATGTAAGTATGCGTGGAAGTTGCTGTATATTACACTATGTTAGTATGTGTGTAAGTCACTCCGCATCATACTATGTAAGTATGCATGCACGTCATTGTATAGTATACTATGTTAGTATGTGTGTAAGTAACTCCGTATCATACTATGCCAGTATGTGTGTAAGTCACTCCGTATCATACTATGTTAGTATGCCTGCATGTTGCTGTATATTATACTATGTTAGTATGTGTGTAAGTCACTCCGCATCATACTATGTAAGTATGCATGCACGTCATTGTATAGTATACTATGTTAGTATGTGTGTAAGTAACTCCGTATCATACTATGCCAGTATGTGTGTAAGTCACTCCGTATCATACTATGTTAGTATGCCTGCATGTTGCTGTATATTATACTATGTTAGTATGTGTGTAAGTCACTCCGCATCATACTATGTAAGTATGCATGCACGTCATTGTATAGTATACTATGTTAGTATGTGTGTAAGTAACTCCGTATCATACTATGTACTGTAAGTACGTGTGCAAGTCGCTCTGGATAAGACCATCCAAATGCCAGTTATGTAAACTACCCAGTTCCCTCCCCCTGGAGCTTAGAGATCCGCCCACCGCCCAACCAAAGACCCTTTCACCTATACAGCTCACTGCATTCCACTCCTATTGGGATAATGTGCCAAAATCTCCCTGGAGCACCCCACCACCCGCCCCCCATTCCTCATGTCCACTCCCCAACGCTCTTACCTTGAGCCGTTCCTCCGCCTCCGACACGTCCCGGGTTCTCTGGTATTCCGCAAAATCCAGGTCGTTGACGGCGGACTTCCACGTGGCTACCCACTTGAGGATCTCGGGGAAGTCATCCTCCATCCTGACGGAGCGAGAGGGGTTAAAGGACAAAGCTGTAATCACATGCGGGTCACTAAGGCTTCCTCTTCAGTCGGTATGCTAATTGAGCTCCACGCCCATTAGCGCCCGGCACAAAAACAAGCTGGAGACTGGCGTACAGGCTCTGAGGTCTGCTCCACAGCCCACATTATAGCTAACACGAATAAGAAAAGAACAAATAGTTGAAGAAAGAAAAAAATTAGGAGGATGAAGAATGAAGAAACTCTGTAACCAAACATAAAAACAAATAAAAAAGGTGATCCAATCACATACACCAAGGTGATTGAATTCCACAAAAATAAAACCAAAAAATAGAAAAAAGAAGAGAGAATAGAATAAAATTTAAAAAACCCATACCAGTGTGATTTCGGTGAGGAGTATAAGGAGCGTATGAGACAGGAGAGAGGAGGAGAGAGGAGGAGAGAGGAGGAGAACGCGGAGCGGCGCGGGCTTGGCGGCCCGTGGGGAATTGGCGTACGACGGGAGTTTTTGGGGCTCTTACACTTTCCTGGTCTCCTGGTCTCCCTGCAGCTGCCGCCTCTTCGGGGGGGGCGGGGGCGGGAGCTCCTGCCGGGCGAACGCTTTCGCGGCGCCCTCCTCCGCCGTGGCGACCGTCACCGTGGCAACCCGCTGCTCGGCCCGCGGCATCTCGCCGCTGGTCACCGACTCGGTCACCTAAGCGATGGGGAGAAGGAGGCGGGACGCGCGGGTCAGAGCGTGGCGCTTTGGCGGAACGTGTCTGGGGGGGGGGGGGGGGGCGGACGCGGGGCGACAATCGAGGTCGTGAGGAAGGTTTTATTTTAATCATTTTTTAAAATCATTTCTGGCTACGCCTTAAACGGCACACACAGCGGCCGTGTACTAGAAATACCAGCTCAGACATCCGCCTTGGAAACAATGACTTAGACGGCAAAAAGAGGACGCTAAATAAAACCCCTGAGTACATTAAAATGTAATGTCCCGGACAGGCCGACAATGGCTTCCTCTGAGAAAGCGAATGAAGGCATCTATTCAATCCTGACACGGTGGGCTATTGGCTTAACTTTCAGCAACAAATTTAGACAAGAGGAAAAGGAAGATTTAAATACAATCTGGGTAGATTAAATAAAACCCAAAGTAGTATAAAAACCTCCACTGTCGATTTTGTAAGTGAATTTTCTGGGCATCCGTATGAGGCTCTGTTTAAAAAGGGTAAACATAAACTGCTCAAATGTCCCAATCGTATTTACCTGAAATTGACAAATCGGGAACTATGACTCAGTAAGTCACTCACGCAGCGGGATGCTTTGATCTGATGCACTTTGACCTGTGAGAGCTCTGTGGAGATACTGAAACGCTAGAGAAAAGCTGGCGGGTTGTCCAGCACTTTGGTCCAGTAAGTAAGGGGTTGCGAGTTTGACTCCGCTGGCTGTGCCCACCTGGT
Source organism: Synaphobranchus kaupii (assembly GCA_029718625.1). Taxonomy (NCBI): domain Eukaryota; kingdom Metazoa; phylum Chordata; class Actinopteri; order Anguilliformes; family Synaphobranchidae; genus Synaphobranchus; species Synaphobranchus kaupii. Next base: position 9,198,796 of record CM056381.1, on the reverse strand, counting down.
TAGAGCAGTCCTCCAGCCTCTGGACCAGGTTGTCCCATCTCTGGGTGAGGTCCTCCATGTCGCCATCGATCCGGCCCGCCGCCTCGGCGTTCCGAAGGAGCTGCACCACGTCCTGTCCCGCATCCGTCAGCTGGTCCAGGGTCCGACGCTTCATCTCCATGTCTTCCTTTAGGACCTGCGCACGTTTACAGAGGTTAAAGGTCATAACCACGTGCATGCATATAGATATACTGACTATATGTACCTCAAACGCACACAATCAAACCAACACATGCGCACACACGCACACACTCAACATAGTGGTTAAATGTAACAATTAAGAACAGGGAGGCGTATATTTTACAAGAATATGTACAGCATGTATTAATTAATGCACATTAATTCATTACTGTGCACACCCATGAATTATCCATTTCAGCAGAAAACCCAAACAGAAGAGCGCTAGGCTTTAAGCCAAATGTATGATGATTTTTAAGTAGTTGCTTCCACAGTAATTACATTTTCACATGAGAACTAATAAAATGTCATTACTGGGAGCTTCATGTTTATCATTAATAGAATCACTCGTATCATTGCAAATGTGATGCTGTCCGTACTTACAGCTAAACTGCGAACGTTAGTGTTTATCTCATTTGGGTCTTTGAAGTTGCTGGTCTGGACCCTGCCCAGGGCTTCTTCCTTCTCTGTTAGCCAGGCTTTGAACAGACCCTTTTAAAAACAGAGAAATCACAAGTCAGTGACAGTACTTTCTAAGGGGCTCGAACCCATTGCATGGACAATGCCTACAGCAGTATTACAAGGTACTGTGTCAGAAGTGAGGCATGATGGGTAATCTACTGAAAGCTCAAACTAAGATGCAGAGACTGTGGGCTGTTACCTTAGTCCTGGGTGAGACGCTCCTTTAAACAAACAGGGAACCCAAGCCAGACAGAGCTGGTGTTTCTGTTTATGTTTCTAGAACTTTCTGGGCCTCAAACCAACTCCTCCCATGCCTCTCCAGTCTCAAGCCTTACAGGCAGAGGGGTAAAGTCCAGCGGGTCAGAGAGTAAAAGTCCTGCCAAGTGTTTCCTCCATCCATGAACCCAGCCAGGTCATTTCACGAATTAGTTCTACCTCATGGCTGAAGAATTACGCTAATTCCAGGTGATTGGAACAAAATACCGGGGTGGACTTTTTACTTTCTGAACCTGGATTTCACAACCCTGCTGAGAGGTGCTTTATAGCCCACGGCCCGGGTGCTTTACGCCTCCAGGTCATTAGGGGGCGCTGGCGGTCTCACCTGGTCCTCCGCCAGCTGCTGCCAGACCAGGAGGGTATCCTGCAGCTTGTGCCAGCGTTCCTCAGTCCAGCGGCATACCGCCGCCCAGCGCTCGCCCAGACTCTGGAACAGAGACGCACGGTTACACGCGCACCCGCGCAACATAGCGCGACACGGAGGTTGCAGGTTCGATTCCCAGGTCGGGCACTGTCGTTTTACCCTTCAGCAAGTGTGCCGCACTTGGTTCTGCAGCTATCCAGCTCCATATGGAAATGGCTCGTGTAAAACAGTTTAAAAGTTTTTTCATCTTTTAAAAAAAAAAATCATTTTTTAAATGAATTTCAAATATCACAAGCAGAAAATGATTCTAGGAAGGTTCTACTTGCACAAGCCGTTTCACGTTTGAGATGAGAATGTTAGGTTTGAGCATAATATACAAAATTACGCCACTTACTTTGAATGAAAATAACCTACAAACGACAAAGGGACGAGCGGCGGTTTGAAATGCGGGTCTTTTGAGGTAACCGTGGGCGTCGTTTCATTTCATCAGGGGTTTTATCGCATGCGAGTGGACTCCTGTGATTTCTTATGATTTCTGTTCAAAGATGGCAGTTGAGGTAAGTGCATTTGGAAGAGAAAAGCACATTTTCTTTGGGCTCATGGCAATGTGTAACGGGTTTAAACGGTGAAGCAATCCGGGCTCATTTTCCAGACTGTCCATCTCAATCACATGAAACACTATTTTATTCCATTCACAGCAAACCTGGGACTTTACCTCTGAAAGGTCGCTCACCTTTATACCAGCAGGCCAAAGCAAATACACTTTGATATTTTTGTAGACACCTCTCTCAACTGCACCAGCAGTGTTTCAAACTGTCTGCAAAAATCATTCCTTATTTGTAACCAAGTTGCTATTAATTAACTCCTTTAGGTCTGACGTAATTTTTCCTCCACAGAACAATCTACATTAAGGGGTCGATTTACTAAAGGTTTGCGTGTACAAAAACGTGTGTAAAACTGTTACCACCCGCAAAAAATAGTCTGGAATGGATGGATGAAAATAGATTACTTTAGCATGTGTAAAGTGATTTACTAAGCCCAAAAGGAAGATTGGGAAAGGTATTTGCGGGTGCATTTTTGTACAAATTTAAAGCAGACACGGAATTGATAAGATGAGAGCTGTCATTGTAGTACGGGTACGGGTGTCTTTGGAATATCCATAACTGAACATTCTGAATGATTGTGTAACAATGGGGGCTAATTAACTGGCCCATTCTAGTTAATCAAAATACACAAGAAGAGAATTTGTGAATAGCCTACATAGGCTACATCATGAACAGTAAGAATATTCTTTTAATCATGACGCAAATCCTGTTACAGAATACAACTAGTATTTGAATCAAACAAGCAACACAACGTCTATTATAACAAACAGTGAATAACAAGCAAATCACAACATAAAAATAAAACCCATGATCAAATGGAAATGTAATTTTCACTTATGGCGCGAGTAGGCTTAGTGCAAGTAAGCATAGTTTATCATTTCAGTCCTGACAAACATATGTAATATTGTGTGTTGGACTGCTTAATGCGACTGGACATCTCGGGACAGCGGGGGCTATTTTTAATCATGGCAGCATGGCTGTATTCCACTTTAATTCACTTGATTAATGAAATGATATTTGATATGTTTGTTTGTGTGCTGTGGGTCTATTCTATTTTATTCTAACTCCCGGCAGAAACTAAGAGACATCCAGTGAAACACTTCGTAATAAACCACCAGCTCGTTCAGTGTAACAGCCTATACCCTACACTAAAAAAATACCATAAAACGACAACATTGCTGCTAGTCTTTTCAGTTTTCTTACAGTATAACCATTCCAAACACGCAAAATCTCTCATTTAAAAATGGCTGTTTGCGGCTGGTGCAAATACTTTGGCTGCGTCCGCAAAATAACACCCTTTATTTGGGATCTTAGTAAATCGACCCCTAAGTGTTCTATGAGAACTGAGAATGCATTTTCAAGTAACAGAAACCGACAGTCGTTCCCTGAACAATTATCGGCAGTTTACTTTGGTTATAATTCAGACTGTATTACCTATGGCTTTGCTAAATGACAGCCATTACTTAATGAACCCTTGGGACAGTGTTTATTGAGGAGAAGTCAAAGGCTTTTACACGGACGATTCAAGAACGTTTAGTACTTCCAGCTGGAAATTTTCCGAGTTACGACCTCACACCACCAGCTCCTGTGCCTTTTAAGGCAGTTGTGTTTCCACTACCTTTAAAAGGGCCCCCCAGATTACAGGATTATTTTTGTTTCACATTTTCAAATGATTAAATAGGGGCATTAAAAGTTTGATATAAAACCCTGAACACTTTAACAAGTTTGGACAGGTTTGTTGTTTTTGCAATTTGCAACGCAGTCCTCTTAAGCTGCAATACTTTATTTTTAATTGACAGTGAAAACAACAATCAATTTAATTAAAAATGTCTAACTGGATGAAATTGCAGACAAAAATGGTTTGCACAAAGTGGCATATTTTACCTGCAACTGGTCCTCCAGGACAGCAGTGGCGCTCTCACCGCAGTTCTCATCCACAACTACCACCATGTGGGTAAGGGAGTTCACCTTCACCTGTTCCATCTCTAAGTCATTCTGCAGTGCCTGGGGATATCGATCAAGGCATTACAATGGTGATTTAAACATTATCTTTCGTATACAGTCTTCGCTGGGAGGAAAAATAAGACATTTGGATTAATTGTCTTCGTTTATATTACTTTCCCTTGTACATGACCTGTTAATATTATTCAGAAAAATTTAATATCTGACTTTGTGTAATATCTGAATGGACAAAACACACAGGTAGTGATTTCTTAGTCCACATATCGACTGTTGGTGGTCATACTGTATGTCAACATCACTGCACCTTGGTAAAGAAGACAAATATTATCAAAAATTAACTGAAACTCACTTTGTGAACTGACAAAACCCAAAAATGCAGAATACATTGCTGGTACACCCTTACTAATGATACTTAATGTGAACGGCTAAATATGTTAACTGTTGTGTAAAATGTATTATAATAATATAATATAATAATAAGTAATTCATTTTAACTGGTGACCAGCCAATGAGATTAATGTAAACTGGTGATCCGCCAATGAGAAGTACTGAAGTGACAATCTCCTCCTCAGTCCTATTGTGGAATGGAACAGGATGCTGGCCTGTTATTCGTCCCCAGGGCTGCTGGGAATTGGTGTTTCTGTCACCAAGGCTGCCTTCACGTGGAACTCTTTGCCAGGGTCATTTAGTCCCTTAGACTCTGGATATTTTCAAATTCTTGGCTTGGGGCTGATTTTTGCACTGGTATTTGACTCCATCTTATGAAAGTGTTTAAGGAACTAAAGGTGTTATACTTAAAATTATTATTTTTTTATTGCACATGTAATGCAGGTGGGTAAGTCCCTTACTTTGTGCTGATCTATCTGAACCCTGTAGCCCTCCATGTGCCCAGCCATTGGCTCCATCTCCATCTTCCTGATTCGCTCCTCCGTAAGCGTCAGCCAATCAGAGAGCTGCTGTAGTTGCTGCTGCTGTAGGTCCATCAGGACCTCATGAAGCCTAAATTCATAAGAGACAGTGTTGCTCACAACAGCACAGACATAGTACAGCTACCACTCACAACAGCACTGACCTAACACAGCCACCACTCGCATCAGCACAGACACAGTTAAACTAACACAGCTACCACTCACAACAGCACAGACACAGTTAAACTAACACAGCTACCACTCACAACAGCACAGACTTAACACAGCCACCACTCACAACAGCACAGACACACATTAAAGCAAGAAAATCCCATAATTCTGCTATTAGTAAAAGGCCACTTTTATTCTGTAACTATATTACTTAACATTTTTCCCATTTTGCATGTAATACCCATTTTCTATATAGCAGCCATCTTGCTTGTACATCATTCAGAATTTGGCCACTATGATACAAAGTGAAATATTGTACATAAAAAAGAAAACCTTTCCTTGACAGAAGAGGCAATACTACAATGAAGGCATGTGTGGCGGCAAAGTAAGAAACAGAAATATGTTTGGTACACACATGGCTTAATTACTTGTGGTTCTTGAGATCATGAGAACACAAAGACACATGTTTCACTCTAATCAGGAACAGCGGGGTAGCATCACATACTTGTGGCTCAGAGCTCCTTCTATTCAGAAGCCAAAGCCAAGCGTGTATACTCAGCAGAATTTCTCCCATTACTTTCCCACAGACCTGCTAACATGGTCTAACATGTCTTATGTACAGCAGAGTAGAAAAAAGTGGAAGCCAGCTAACCTCAAATCTAAACCACCCAAAACAACAACGCGTCCGAAAGAGGAGTAAATTATTCAAGGCAACAACACCAGAGACGGCCGCTGACAAGCTAACACAGGCGCAATGACACTGGTTGCTATGGACACCCCGATGACCATCCGACAAACCGTGAGCTCAGCGAATCGTGGTTTTGTTTCCCCCGAGACTCGGCACGGGCACGTGGTTTGGGGTCGCGACCCCAGACTGACCTGGCTTGTCGGTCCATGCTGGCAACGCGGAGGTTCTCCCACCGAGAGTTGAGCAGGGCCATCTGCTCGCGGATCTCCTCCTCCTCTTCCTCCGACAGGTTGCCCTGGGCCATGAGCTGGTTGCCGGCCTGGAGGACGTTGCCGACGCTGCTCTGGTGGGCCGTCAGCTCCATCATGAAGGCCTGGGATAGGAGCAGAGCAATCAACGATCAACACCCTCAAACTGAAGGTACCCCAGGACAGCCCAGGTCACCCTGAGTCAGCTCCATCATGAAGGCCTCAGATAGGAGCCTTCATCAACAATCAACACCCTCAAACTGAAGGTACCCCAGGACGCCCCACGACACCCCGAGTCAGCTCCATCATGAAGGCCTGGGATATGAGTGGAGCAATCAACGATCAACACCCTCAAACTAAAGGTACCCCAGAACACCCTGAGTCAGCTCCATCATGAAGGCCTGAGATAGGAGCCTTCATCAACACTCAACACCCTCAAACTGAAGGTACCCCAGGATACCCCAGGACACCCCGATTCAGCTCCATCATGAAGGCCTGGGATAGAAGAGGGGGGTTCCCCAGATTTTTGAGCAGCCAGCCAGGTGAGGAAAGCAGCCAGCTAGAGGTGTTGGCAGCGAGGAGACAAATTATTCTGATGACATAATTTTTATGGCTTAAAGGGATAAAAAAAAGCCAAGGACCTGAATGGATCACTGAGATTAACAACATGCTTGTCATGTTGTTCAGCCAATAGCAGAGCTAGACTTTTTTTTCCAGTCTTCAGAAATGAATGAAGGCTCTATCTAAAAGTAGCCGGCCAAAAAGAGGTCCCTTGTCGACCATTTAGTGCTTGGGGAACGCCTTGGATCAGAGGAACACTCAACAACTTCAAAGTGAAGGTACCCCGGTGCACCCCAAAACACCCCGAGTCACCTCTCTACAGCGGGGGCTCCTTCTCCCGTTAGTGGAACAGGATAGGCCAGGTCCTGTGATCGGTTAGTGCGATTAACCCACCAGTAACAGATTCCTGAGAATATACCGCACCTCAATGCAGGAAGCTCATAACCTCGGTGTGCGTAACGAAAGAACATCCGCAGAAAAAGAAAGAGGGGACACCTCCTTTCGTCAAATCGAGAGGAGCACAAAGGCGATGCAGGTAGCGCCATCGCGTCGGGTGCGATACGATCGTAACCATGGAAACGTGACGCCAGCGGCTGAACTCTCCCGTCACGTAAACCGCACACAGCGCAATTAGAAAGAGTTTGGGGGGGGGGGGGGGGGGGGGGGGAAGAGTTTTTTTAATCTTCACTGCATTGTGAAGCTCACAGATCACGTCCGCGATTGCCAGGCGGCCTTCTAACTTGAAGAGATGACCACTCCAAAATGGCGACAGGAATTTATGAAACATACTGTTTATACACCATTCCACAGCTGAGTCCATTATTCATTCCAGATCTTATCTGCACATACATTTCTGTTACCACAGTCATGTTTAAAAGTTGGATTTGTGAGCCAGTCGTAACGCCCGCCGCCCCCCCCCCCCACACACACACACACACACCAACCCCCACCTGCCCTTCCACATTTATACTGCAGCTCAAGGAACAAGGTTGAATGAATAGTTGTCAGAATGCCAGTTATGACTAATGTGTATGAAAACAAAAATTCCCTGTGTAAAAACATGATCGAGGCTTCCTGCCACGCTGCTGCATGTTCACAGGGTGGGCGAATGGCGGCACGGAGTTGATCGGACGAGCCGAAGGGTTTTGTCCTCCTCAGCCATTCAACCACGCCGGTACGTTTTCTTCTTCTGTGTATTCTGCGGCGTTTGTAAAATGCGACGGCGATAATAGGCTTTTGCCTCGTTGAAAAGCCCTTTCACTGCGCGCTGTTAGTATTGTGACCTTGATTTCAAAACATTTCATCCTCAAACATTTACCTTTCAGTCACCGGAGCAAAGTTCCCCAAACAAGTAAGTACCCAGCCTCGCTTGATCAGAACCTCCGCTCCACGGAATTCCTGAAATTCCTGGCGTGTAGGGAACTTGTTCTCGGGGGGTAGGAGGGCCCCCACGGTCTAAATTAAAATACCCATAATCCTCCTGGAAAGGCCTGACCCATAAAACAGACGGGCTCCCTCGGCTCTACTGTAATAGTCCACGTTCGGCCGTAAAGAGGGGGGATTAGCCTGGAGAAAGCGCTCAGCCATTCAGCTGGCAGGGGACATCAAGGCACGGGGGGGGGGGGGGGGGGGGGGGGTGGGCTCATGAGACAATAGATTAAATTAAAAAGGCACTTAATGACAGAGGCGCGGACGAGGTTTAAACACCAAGCACTGAGCCTACGACTGTCGTTACGGGAAACGCATGGAGGGTGACGCAACCATATGGTGTCAATCACTAACAATGACTCTCCTTATCAAAAATGCTGTACCTCATTAGCTAACAGTGAGTCACTGACTTTCGATGATAGCTCTGCCCATTTTGGGGATTCATAAAGCCTCACCTTGCCAGTCTGCCAGAACTATTGTACGCTTTCCAGAAATAAGTGGCAGTTTGTTGCATTGACAATGCCCCCCATTGGCTGCGGGAACAGGGCTGTTCTTTCACTGGCCCAGTAGGGGGCGCTGTCATTTTGCACAGTTTCTTAACTGTATCTCAGACGCAAATATATGGATGGCACAAAACTTTCTCAAGCTCAATCGGAAAGAAGGAAGAAAAAGATGGAAGGGAAGGAGGGAAAGAAGAAAGGAAGGTGTTTTCGGCGTTCGTACCTCATGGGTGTGGAACTGGTCTTTGACCTCCTCCACGTCCTCCGACACGTCATCCTGCATTTGCAGGGAGTCTTCAGCCGACAGCAGCCAGGTCAGCACCTCCTCCAGGGTTGCCTGGTAACCGTCCAGGTCTACCTCCACCTCCGTCACCGTGCTGGGGGTCTCCGCCCGGGGGCTGCCGCCACCGTCCTCCTCAGAGGTCACTCTCTGTGGGGGGGTACACACTGTCAGCATCCCCAAAACATGCAGGCCACACCCCCAACAATCAAGTATCCAATAACCTGATGACTGAGACAGCGCTCTGTACAGAGGCCACACCCACAACAATCGAGTATCTAATAACCCAATTACTGGCAGTGCGCTATCGATACAGACCACACCCATAAAGAAAGTGGCTATCCAATGACCTGATCACTGAGACAGCACTCTGTACACAGGCCACACCCTGAACAATAAAGTATCCAATAAGCTGACCACTGAGAGAGCCCTCGCTACACAGGGCACACCCACAACCCAGTAACCAATCACGTGATTACCGGAAAGCATCTGACAATTTTTTCTTTATGAGCATGCATGACTAATCAAATTTGTAAATCGCGTCATCTGATGACCGCACCCAAAATCCCCCTTACCCTTTAAACCAGGGGTCACAAAATCGAATCCTGGAGAGCCGCTGTTTGCTGGTTTTTGATGTGTTCCTGCACTTAAGCTAAAGAGTCTGTGCACCGTGTTTCCAAGGCCTAATTGGCTGCTTATTGAATGGAAAATCGCAAAACCCGGCAGAGACCGCAGACCTCCAGGACTGGAGTTCGAGACCCCAGCTTTACACCCAGTTCTGCAGGGGTTTTTCCGTAATGTTTGTGTTGTGTCTCAAATTATTTGAGATAAAACTTCCATCAAAAATAAGCCCTGCAACAAAGCAGTCACTCACAGACTGTTTCAGACTTCAGATGCAGTCAGTTAGGGCTCAGGATTTTATTCAAAGGCTAGATCAGAGAGAAATGGTTCCCCCAAATCTTTCTGCAAAATAATTTTATCATATCGTACATATTACATGCTTCAGCAAAACATTTTCTCTTGTAAAACAATCACAGTTAAAAGTTTCTGCAAAATATTACCATTAGGAATAACAACTCAATGCAAGTGGCAGAGAATTATAAGAACATCTGGACTTGTAAGGATGCCAGATTAAATCACAGCTTGAGATCCGCCCCAGCCTAAAAAAAAATAAAAAATGAGGGACGTTATCTTCATTAGCTACTCGTGATTAGAGGGCGGGTCAACGTTCCCCTTCCAGGAATAGCTCAATGTTCGGGCGGAACGTTGACTGCTCAAACATGGCGGTAAGGAATCGCAGGCCCTTCTCAGAGCGCCAGGCCTTCAGACTCTGGTAGTGTTGACGGGCGAGGGGTGACGGCGATGAACAGGGCCTATGGACCAGCGCACAGGTCCGATATGTGCCGGGGCTGATCCCCGGGGCTCGTGTGGACCCACGCCAGCGCACAGCACGTGACCCGACATTCCTCACCACGTTCCATGGCTGCACTCCAACCTGCGGTTCTCAGCACGACCACTAGGGGCAGCGACTCCCCCTCCCAGCACTTCAATTGAGCTGTTGCACCGTACATACAGTCAACAGAGACAGCAAGATGGACTTTAAAGGATGATTGCTCTGTTTCTGGCTGATGACTGAGGTTGTTCCTCTTGTTCATTTTAAGCATTGCCTTTTTCACAACCATTCAAAGCATAAGAGCTATTTTCCAGCTACTCTTCATATCCATTATAATGAGGATTCTGCAGGTAAATATGGCTGTTCTTTCAGTCTGGTTGTCTGTGGGCTATGCTGACACTATTTAGAGTTAAGCAAAGCATAAGGCTATCTTAAAATTGCTTTTTGTGTAAAAAAATGCTTTAATGTGCTTGAGAATGGATTCCACCTTCACACAAAAACTTTTAAATTGTTTTTTGTGGCCAGTTACCCAAGCTTAGAGTGAGACTTTGATGAAGTTATGATTTTTTTAATAACAGTAAAGAGCCCTGGAAGATTTTGGGGGAATATAAGGTCTGGCAAACTTAATTTGGATCAATGTATAAATCCCCCCTTGCTAAATGTAAATTTGAAGGCACCAGCAATATCTCAATAAAATTTCATAAGAGAGCAAAAAAATAAAAATAAAATAAAATAACACCAAACTTCTCAGCCTTGGGCATGCCATGAAAAATATGACAGAAATGCAAATGGCCCATCTAAGCCATGACTCAATGCACCATTGTCTCCTCCAAAATTACCCAGCATGCCCTGAATCATGAGGAAAAGGTCACTTGTTGAAAATGTTCCATGGCATTTACAACAGAAACCCACATAAAAAGTCATTGTTAATATAGGCCTTTCTTGGAGAGAGCTGAATAAACTGTAAACTCGCTGTAATTTCAGGCTGTAATCTTCATCAAATGGCAGAATTATCAGCAACACACATATTTTAAGTACTCCTCTTGAACTAGATCAGAATTGTAATAATCGTAAATCCAGTGTAGCTGACAAAATAGATCTTGCGGCGCCAAAAACCATTTGGTCGTATTAGGCAGAAACATTTCCAAATGTACACAGCAAGATTAGACATTTCTGAAACAGAAGTTGTATAAAGTTTGTGAAGGAGTTCAGAATGAACATTGATTATTTAGCGCTGAAGAAATTAGCTTTCCGCTACCCTCCTCCTCCTCCTTCCTGCGCCGAGACTACTTCTGCCAGGAAACTAAGCCCTCATTCGACCACACCAGCTCCATAGGAGATTTTCCACTGGTCTTTCCAAGCGTGGGAAGTTTTTCTTTGCCCTGTGGCAACATCGCAGGCAGCATTTCTTTGGGACTTTTTACGATCACAGTTCTTCATAACACCTGTGAATAAGAAAAAGGCGCTTTTTTTCTGTCGAATAAAAAAACTGGCTCAGGCAATCGTGTAGCCTGTGCTGAAATATGAAAGAGCAGTGTTGTCGTCGATCAACAAACACAGTTCACAGGAAGTGCCTGCACACGTATTAAAGAGGACGTCAAGTGAGAGGACGTCGCTTCCTTATTTTTCCACTGCAACGTGGGGAAAACAGAGCGCAGTGGTTCGGTCACACGTCCGTTCCTTAGAGTGTGCAGGGGCTCGGAGAGAGGAGGGAGGATTACACCGCAGAGCTATTTTTCTGGCCGTTTTCCCAGCCCGCAGAGGCGCGAGCTTCGTTCTACAGGCCGAGCGTTTCTGTGTGCTTTCTGACGCAGAGCGTAGTCCGCGAGAGACACGGCAGGAGAGATCGTTAAAACCGGTCTCCGCACACACACACACACACACACACACACACACACACACAGAAAGATCCTCTTTGGTTCCCGGGAGGTTGTAAATGTGAGAAAATCGTGCGGACACAATGCCTCAGGCCATTCCCCTGTGTGTGTGTGTGTGTGTGTGCGTGCGCAGGACTTGGACGCGATGCCGCTTCTGCACCTTGACGTGGTTTTTCTCTGTCTCCGCCTACCTGGGATGAGAGGTATAGCGCTAAACGCCCAGAGGCCCAGCAGGGGTGGTTATCCGCAGAAAAATGTAGCCACACCGTGAGGCTCCGTCTTGGCCTTAAATAACTCCCCCGGATTCTGCACCAGCCTCAAAGCACAGCTGTTTCTCGTCCCCCCAAAGAATGTACCGGCATGGCATTTGCCAACCAGCACCCTTCATTCCACTTCAACTCTAAAAACAGAAAATAAATATGCACACTCTTATATTTGTAACATTACCTTAAACTCGCGATATCCCGAAACAATCGATCATGCCATGAGCCAAATTCCAATGGTAATGGATAGAGTCAAACTGCTTACGGGGGGAGGGGGGGGGGGCTGCTTTTAGGAAGCAGATACAGACAGAAGGAGACAGACAGATGAATGCGGAGGAACGCAGGCAGACGGTTGCCACCGGCACAGTCAGGTCTGTTCGGGACTCTGGGGCGTATCAGTACACTGCCACCAGACAACCCTCTGCCTGTAATATAATCCTAAAGAAAGACTGGAGACTAATGCTCTCTCTCCCTCACTCTCTCCCTATCCCACAGGGTTACAATGAGTGCTTGAGTAGCAGCACTGAAAGTCTCGGGAGTCTTAAAGTCCAGGGGCCACATGGATAAAACTCTGAGTAAAAGAATGTGTAAAAGAAGGCACAGGGTGAAAGTCGGAAATCTGCTTAACAAAAGTTTTGCATTTTCTACCTCTGCCTTTTCTGTCACGGTGTCGCCATATCACATGGACCCCAAACATTGCGTACGTATGGTGTCCATCGTGTGCAGAGGTACACAGATTCTCACAGCGCGTGCTATATTATACATCTGAATTTCTGCGTGGAAACTCGCTTACGCAGCTTTCTGAGGGCATTTTTCTGCTCAGCACTGTTTATACATGTGGCCCCAGGTTTATAAAGAAGCGATTTGCTCTCGCTGGCCAGACCAAAAATGGCAGCGGTGAAGCGGCAGGTCCTGGGCCGACTCGCTACTGGAAGAACGCCAACACCCCCGCCAGAGGCCAACGGCACAACATTGCCTAGCGCCTAATAATCTGTTCCCCTCATAACTGAAACTATAGCCGCCTGCCAAACTGTTCTGCCGTGAAAAAAAAAGAAGAAATTCCCCTGCAAACCAAACAGCTCTTCAAGATAAAAACTACATTTCCCAGCATGTCAACCTGCCCTCTTCATGATATAAAACTACATACCCCTGCCAAGCCCACGCTTTTCCTCACGATAAAAGAAACACTTATTCCTGCCAATTAAGATTCTTCCCTTCATGATAAAATCCACACATCCTTGACTATCAAAAAGCTCACTTGATTATTAAAACTGCCCACCCCCAGGCAAAGAAACTGTTCACACTGTGATAAGACCTCCACACGCCTGACTAACTGCTGGGAAAATCACTGTCTACCAAGCTTTGAATATGTAAAATGTACCATGAAAGAAATCCAAGTTCTTTCATTCATATCTAAAGCACATTCATAAAGCTGTGCAAATTCCTCCTTTTCAAGTTCCTAAAAGAGAAATCTCCTGCAACTTATAGATTCCTTATATTGACATCATAGAAAAAAGGTACCAACAACTGCAATATTCCCCCAGTGTACAAAAACTGCCTGTAACTTGCTATTATTGATAACGTTCATCACAGAATTGCTAACCCTGATACAACTGACTACAGGGCTTGATGTAGAGTATTCTGGGGGCAATTGTAACAGGGGTCAATTGTAACACAATTTTTTGTTACAATTGCCCCCAACCCTGAACACATGAAACTAGCTAGCTTGCCGGATAGAATCTCAGCTCTAGCTTGTTTCAGATTGGTGCAATTTTATGGTGTTGCAATTGCCCCCTGTTACAATTGCCCCCAGAATACTCTATACTTAATGGTTTGAGTTCTCAAAGCCAGCAGTTAGGTGGACGGACATCGTATGGACCGTATCTGTATAGCGTGTACTGTCCCAGCAGAGAACGAGGTCAGACCAGCGAAACCCCGCCCCCTTCTCACCTGCTGACTGAGGACCCCGCCCACCTCGGCCTCCGCCTTGAACCTCCTGGGCAGGGTCTCAACCTCGCGGATGTCGTCCATGGTGACCTCCTTCGGCAGGACGGCGAAGAGGGAGGTCACGTACATGATGATAGACTTCTTGTCGGGCAGCTGCACGGCCACGTCTGCGGAAGAAGGGATGGAGGAAAGAGAGAAGAAGAAGAAGAAGAAGGAGAGAGCGAGAAGAAGAGAGAAAGAACAGAGAGAGCGAGAAGAGGAGGGAGAGAGAGACCTAAATCACGGCGACTCTGCCTCTCTGTTGAGACACGCTACGTGTGCGGGCCAGTTATACTTTATCGATCCCCCAGAGGGGAAATTATGCAGGTGTCAGCGCAAAGCGCAAACTTATAATAAATTGTAAGAACACAGAGTATAGACACAAGCACAAAAGCATAAAATACTGCTACATGGAGGTATCGTAAAACCAGGGACACGTAGGTCCAAAAATCCAGATATACAACACAATATGCTTTTACGGCGGACTCCTCGTGACTGCATCACGTGTTCAGGTCCGTTGTGATGTCACACACTCGTATAAACGGAACGTGAACGTCGTTACAGCGGCTAAAGGTCCCTGCGCCTCGCCGAGGTACAACAGAACAAACTATTATGAAAAATGCGATTACGGAAGTGACGGTTAAAGAGAGCATAATTACTAGTACTAGTACACCGTCTATCTGCTGAAATTGCTGTCGAGAGCAGGAACTGTACTAACAGTACAAAATACCATTTTAATTTAAATTCCAGACGCATACGGGTCACGGTTACGGCTGTTCTACAACACAAGTGCTACTACATTAACTTTTCTGTGAATACGGTCGGATCACTAGGACCAAGGACGCTTCTAGAGCTACAATGCCACCGTTAGGTCAGCTGCATTTCCCGTTTGCGTTCACAAGCTGATAAAATGTCCGTACCTTCAGGGTCCAGCAGTCTCTCGATGCCCAGCTGGTCTTTGGCGACAGTGAAGGCATGCTGCATTCTCTCGACCGGGGCTAGAGCCTGCACTTTCTCCCAGCTGAACGCACTGGGCCTACAAGCAAGCGGAGAGAGAAGCAGGTCTTCTTTCACTCAAAACCAATGCGCTCTCAGAGGTGGAAATGTACAGGGGGTCAGAAAGTAAAAGGCCTGCCGTGTTTTTCTTCCACCCGTGAACTCGGCCAACTGATTTCACCAATTTTGTTCAACCTCCTGGCTGAAGAATTGAGCTCATTAGCTAATCCAGGTGACTGGACGAGGGAAAATACTGGGGAGGAACTTTACTTTCTGAACCTGGATTTTAAACCTCTGGGCACACTCAATAGAGCTACAGAGCGCAAGAACCTTGGTCCACATCAGAGCAATGTCAACATTGTGCGAATTCACTCCCACAACAGCAAAGCAAACTGGGATTTTAAAAGGTTGGATTGCCCTTTGTTTTATTGGGAGCAGGGACTTATTTCTGAAAGAAAAACAACATATTTCTGAGACCAATGTGCTGAACACCCAAAATGCAGGGGCCATTTTATCGAGCCGAATAAACGCACTGCCACCTACACGTATGTGACGTGCGTTTAGGATGTGACACGCGTGTTAAATCTCTTTGTTAATTTCTCATTTAGGAAATCACCTGCTTTTCCAATACTGAACTGTACAAAATTACATTCATTGCAAGACCATGGAAACTGGTCAACTAATCAAACATCCCCCCCAAAGTTACAAAAGATGATAACATGTTGCATTTAAAAAAATTATTTAAAAATTTTGGCAGTTATATTTTTTCCTTTCTTGGCACAATCCCATCTCAAATGTGTGGACATGACCTGTGGTTTACAATAATTGTAATTTGACTTGTGGTTTATAATAAATGTAATTTGATAGTCTCCTGTATGTACATAAGACACTGCTCTGATCTTAGGCCCAAGTCTGTGTACGTGTTGTGCTGAATCCAGGAAGAATAGTCGCACTGAATTAATGGCTTTCCCAATAGCCACAGCTAAACGTGACAAAGCCCTTTAGCACGGCTGGCGCTTTCAAACCCGTTTGGGAGTGTTTAATACGGCCCGCGGGGCGTTTTCCTTATCGTCCGCGCGCTACCTTCTATTAAACTCCGAAACAAACGAGTCAGAAGAAAAGAGAGAGGAAAAGGAAGAATGAGAAAGAGAGAAAAGGAGGCTGGTTGCCGGGCGGGGCCCTCTGGCAATGCTGCCCGGCAACCTATCCCCGTTCCACACCCTGAGGGAGGGGGCGAGGACAGGCCCCAGGGTGTCGACGGCACGAACCAGGCTCACAAAAACGCAGCGTCCCTGGACTCCACACGCAGGTATGAGACTCGGACCCCTGATCGGCCCCAGAGGGGAGATGGGGGGGGGTTGGGGGGGGCCGCGTGGGAACAAACAGCTGCGATGCCGCGGGGTTTTAAAGGTTATTTTGATTAGCGCATACGGCGCCAGCTTGTTATAGGAGGGCTGGCGGCATGTGTTTATGTGTGGAATGCGTGCAGCGTTAAGATGTGTGTGTGTGTGTGTGACTGAGCGTCTGCGGAATGCGTGTGTGTGCGTACATGTATGTGTGTGAGTGTGTGTGTCTGTACGGTATGTGTCCGTGTGTGTGTGGAATGCGTGCAGCATTAATGTGTGTGTGTGTGTGTGTGTGTGGAATGCACACAGGAATAATGGCAGAGAGCGGTGCCAAGCTTTGGAGAGAACATTCATACTTTCCAAAACCTGGGAGCGCCTGCTGGGGAAACTCTGTCATTCACCAGGTGCGTCTCCTCCTCAGGACACAATGCAGTTACCGCGGCGATCGCCACACACACACGGGTCCTGAGCACGAACAAGTCGCTGCCCCGCACGTTTCCCACAAGCACAACCTCGGCCAAAAACACACACAACTTTCGATCCCAAACAATGCCGGGAAATAGGAAAGTTGTTATGAAGCATTCGCACATGCTCAAATGCACCATTGTTATGAACTATTCAGGCACCATGGATACTTTCCAGATGCACTTCCTGGCTCCCCCTTGGGTATTAAGCAGGAAGTAGCATCAACCAATCACCTTTGACATTGTTGATGTTGGTTGTCATCAACTACCTCCATGATTGGTGGAGCTGTTCTCTGCTTTCTACCAGTGAGGCGGAGTCACAAATCTTTCAATAGATCCACCGGAACCTTAACCGAACCTCTTAACCGAAAGGTCCAGGCCTCGCGTGGTGCCCCGTCGGAGTGCTCACCTGAAGTGGTGCAGGACGGCGTTGAAGGCCAGGCCGTCGGCCCAGCTGGTGGTGAAGTTGAGCACGTTGACCTGGTCGTAGGACCGCGTGGACTGCCGCACCCAGCTGAGCAGGATCTTCTCGCTGTTGGTCTGCTGCAGGTTGGACATGATGTCCTTCATGATGTCTTTGACCTGGGGACACGGGGGGACAAAGCGGTCCGGTTGAACTCCCCGCGCTGCCCGCACGAACGCTCGCGGGATCTCAGAAACGTTTCCGTTTCAGAAACGTTTCTTTTTTTTACCCTAATCTTGTTTTGAACTGCACCAAAAGGCAACATTGCACACAGAGAGATAGGGCAAGAGGACACTACCAGGGGATTTTGGGACCCTTGAAAAGATCTCACATTGGGCCCCATGCCCCACCACCCCAGGCACAATTACAGCACAAATTTTTGTGGACCCCTCAGTCAGTCTGGGCACTTGGAATCGTCCCAACCCCCACCCCCCCATACAGCACCCCCATCTACTACACTGCTAACAGTACTTACAGCTTCAAACTATAATCCTCAACACATGTCATTTTCTTTGCAGGTTTCATTTAGTTTACATTTCATGAGTCATCTTTTCACGTCCATGTTTGCTTTTTCCTTTTTTTTTTGCTTTAGTAAATGGTAGCAAGCAAACGCATCTGTTCCATGCCCGTCTGAAAAGGGTTCAGTGGAGATTATGTGCTGAATAAACACGGCCCGCTGACAAGCCCTGTTTGTCTATGGCAGTGGCGTAATAGGTGGCCTGCAGGTGCCCCGCTCGAACGTTGGTGGGAAACGGGGCGGAGTCAATTCCCAGGTGAAGTACTTGTGTGTTGATGGGCAAATGGGGCGGAGTGTACTCTTGTGTTTTTGGGTGAAGGGGAGGAGTCAGCTACCAGGCAGGGGTATTTCCCCTGGGGGGTATTTCACAAAGCAGGATTACTGAGTCAGCTGAATAACTGCACTGAGTAAAACCTAAAACAGCTCTTTTTTCTTGAGTCCATGTTTCAGATTTGGGAGGGTTCCGGGTTTTATCCGGCTAACTCAGTAATCCTGCTTATCTTACTCAGTGCAGTTATCCGGCTAACTCAGTAATCCTGCTTCTCTTACTCAGTGCAGTTATCCGGCTAACTCAGAAATCCTGCTTCTCTTACTCAGTGCAGTTATCCGGCTAACCCAGTAATCCTGCTTCTCTTACTCAGTGCAGTTATCCGGCTAACTCAGTAATCCTGCTTCTCTTACTCAGTGCAGTTATCCGGCTAACTCAGTAATCCTGCTTCTCTTACTCGGTGCAGTTATCCGGCTAACCCAGTAATCCTGCTTCTCTTACTCAGTGCAGTTATCTGGCTAACTCAGTAATCCTGCTTCTCTTACTCAGTGCAGTTATCCGGCTAACTCAGTAATCCTGCTTCTCTTACTCAGTGCAGTTATCCGGCTAACTCAGTAATCCTGCTTCTCTTACTCAGTGCAGTTATCCGGCTAGCTCAGTAATCCTGCTTCTCTTACTCAGTGCAGTTATCCGGCTAACCCAGTAATCCTGCTTCTCTTACTCAGTGCAGTTATCCGGCTAACTCAGTAATCCTGCTTCTCTTACTCAGTGCAGTTATCCGGCTAACTCAGTAATCCTGCTTCTCTTACTCAGTGCAGTTATCCGGCTAGCTCAGTAATCCTGCTTCTCTTACTCAGTGCAGTTATCCGGCTAACTCAGTAATCCTGCTTCTCTTACTCAGTGCAGTTATCCGGCTAACTCAGAAATCCTGCTTCGTGAAACACCCCCCAGGTGCCAGTACTCTTGTATAGACTTACAAGTGCAGGAGTCTGCAACCGTGCTTGTGGGGAGGAGCCACATGGACCTGCTGGTTTTCATTCTTACTCACTTACTCTGGGCCTGACTGACTGACTGAACTGGCTGCTGACATTAGGATGAAAACAAAAATCAGTAGGACCCTGTAGTTCTCCAGGACCAGGGCTGCCCCAGATCGAATGATCCCCTGGGGAGGGGGGGAGGAGTTAGTCTGCTCCCATGTGATTGGACCTCACATGTTCACAAACAAGTGGGCGGAGTCAGCTCACCTGCCAGTGCAGGATGATGCTCCAGATGAGGCCGAGTGTGAGCTTGTGGTTGCCGTCCACGATGTCCGTGCCGCCGATGTTCACCAGGTCCACCTGGGCGGAGAAGAGAGCCGCTATTTACCTGAGCCGCTATTTACCTGAACCTTCATCAGCGCAGGCCTAGTCTGGTTCTACAGGACTAAGAACTAAAAACACAAATCCCACAGAATTTATGACAAAACGCTACCTTCACGGCAGTCCTGCCATGCACCCCTGTCACATGACACGAGAACAATGAATTAATTAAATATTTCAGCACCAGAAAAGTAGAAGGTTAAGATAAGAGCAGGACTGCTGCACAGTTCTGTATCTGATCGCTGTACAGTACAGAGGGGAATGGCAGTTATCTTCTCTCCGGCCTTGAGGTCCAGCTTAAGAGCAAACAGCCGGACGCACGTCGGCTCCCGGAACGATCGTTCAGGCGATGCGGGGGAAAAGGCCACTAACCAACGCCGTTAAGTTAGCGCATCACATGATTCCAACCGCAAACGGGCCGGGGAAAGACGGCTAAATCACAGCGGCGGAGGCTGCTAACCGCTAACGTTAACGGGGGAAAAACAGAGGGTAGAGCAAACAAAGTGAGGATCGTGCCTAAGGGCAACCAGGGCGGGTCGGGACTGTGGGCGGGTGACCTTTCACTCACGTGGCAGGAGGGGAAGGTTGGGTTGTTGTTTTTTTTTTTTTTGGGGAGGGGGGTTGGCTTTTTTTTGGCTGGCACAGTGCCAGGACACCTCAGCTTCTGATAGGAGGGGTGAGAGAGGAGCTGCTGAAAAAGGCTAGCATAGGGGTTGAGCTCACCGTTCACAGAACTAGTATCAGTGGCCCAGAATAGGGGGGACGAACGTCCGCACGCTACAGTTCAGCCTCGAGCATCTCCAGACCTCAACCCCCCACCCCCACCCCCACCCCCACCCCCACCCCGCGCTCACTTGAGGACAGACTCGGTAATTACCTGCCTTTGTGTGATCTTGTACTTGCCAGCGAGTTACACAATGGTTTCTGGAGTCCGAGCTACAAATCTGGAGGGGCCAGTTATTAAAAAAATATTAAATGTAAAATAAAATAAAATAAATTTTACAAAAAGGACACGCAGCGCTTTCCCCCCTGGATTCCAAAAACAGCCTGGCGAGCATCAAGCCCAAAATAATAATGTTTTCGGACTCCCTGCATTACAGTGAGGGTTCGTATGGGCGGGACACTTAGGACAGCTTTGAGGAGGGGGGGGGCCCCTTCTGATTGGACACACCCTATGACAGGGGGGTTGGCTGGGGAGATAGAAGCCAGTGCATGACTGACCAGATGCGATTCCTCCATAATATAAAGCACCAACCGCATATGAGTCATGACACATGCCAACCAATGGCAATGAGGAAAGCATACAGCACCCACATCCACTTCCCCACCCACTTCACCTTCCCAATTCATTAGCCACATGTGAAAGGTTTACTATTGAACATCTACTTATATATATACACACACACAGACAGTATATACATGAAAAGACTTTGTATCCAGATACTCACGCTATTCTGATGCAGAACTTGGAGGACTCGGTTGACGTTGTTGAGGGCATGTACGCGAGTGGACCCCCGTTCTTTGGTCTAAAGATGGAAATAGGAACGAGGGATTAGCCAGAGTTTAAGTGGTTCTCAAAGCGCAAAGCTAGCACTGGCGGGGACTGAGCTTTCTATAAACGCCATGGTAACAAGATTAAGGGCGGAAGACAGTCCTCCAGTGTAGTCCCGCAACAAGGACGTTTTTGTCCGTAAAAAAAAAGAGTAAAGATTAAATCCGGTCTTTCTGTTGTCGCTCCAAGCTTTGTGAACCGTTCGGGGTTTGTGAAGCTTGACATCTAATAAGTTGGTTAATGTTTCCGTTTGACTTAGTTCAAATTCTCAAATCCTACATTTCTTACCGTCAACCTTCGAGCAAGTACAGCTCACTTGAACATGCGCTTCGTATAAATAGTCTTGAGTTTGTGAAGCTCGACCAATCAGGCTTATGGATTCATTTTCTCATTGATCTTCCATCATTTCTGTTGCTGTTCCCAGTGTACATATTTATAGACAATAAATGAACAGGTGGGTGTGCATATATTCAGGACATTCACATATGCACATATGCATAATCTGGGTTTTTGTTTTGCAAACCACCCCTCAGGTTCGACGCTCAACCTCTGATTGCTCTCGTAGAGTTATAACTTAACATGCAAGTCAAACTGAGAGCGTTTAGATGAAAATATTTTGGTGGATTTCTCTTTGGAGAGAGGTGGCTGAAAATGAACATGAGGGTAGCATAGTGGTTAGGGAACTGGACTTCACGGTTGCGGGCTCGATTCTCAGGTTCGCCACCACAGTTGTACCCTTGAGCAAGAGATGCTTAACCCGATTCGCTGAAGTAAATACCCAGCCGACCAAATGGATTGTGGGTAATATACAATCGGTGTTAAGTTGCAGTGGATGAAAGCATCTGTTAAAGGCCGAAATGTAATGTAGCGTCACGTAACCCCAGGGAAAGCGTTTGTTTGGACATGTTGAGTGGACAACATATACAGAACCCATATAAGGGCTTGTTTACACCACTCCATGACTGCTGTGTCCAATCCTTTCCCCCTGGAACACTACATGTTTTAACACGCCACTTATACGGCATATGACAGGCTGAAATCCCAGCGAGGTTTATGGACATGCACATAAATTATTAATGAGTAAAAATAAAAACAAACGCAACCAACTGTCTCCTTTCTTCTCTCCACCTATACGGCTTGAGAGGTCTATGGAAAATTAGCACAAGCAAAACAGAAAAACCTTCGAGTGAAAGTCTTATCGTTAAGCGGCACTTGTTACATTCGGTAAGTTTTTATGCTTGTAGCCTAACGAGACTTCATAACAAGAAGATTATCTTCTGACAAACAATGGGGTGGAGCCTGTCGGAGCGCCCTGTATGTGGAATTAAATGTGCTTTGTTTCAATTAATACCTTTACCTCAGCCTCTCATCATTGTCCTCCTGGCTGTAAACACACTGTGACCCTTAAGGCCTGAACAACCATTTAGGCTGCTAACCACCATTCACAGATGACCGTCCATTACTTACTTGTCTTGTTATTACTTGGCACATAAACAGACAGGTACCAGGTTAAGCTTGTTTTTTTGAATGGGTATTTTAGGGTGGCAATGTAGCATGATGGTTAGCGAACAGGGCTAAAGGTTTCAGGTTCGATTCCCAGGTAGGAAACTGCCTTCGTACCCTTGAGCAAGGTGCTTAACCTTGAATTGCTTCAGTATATATCCAACTGTACAAATGGATACTATGTAAAAATGCAAAAAGCTGTGTCGGTCGCTCTGGATAGGATTGTCTGCTAAATGTCTGAAATGGACTGTAATGTAATTTTAAAATGATTAAATGTGTGCCGACTACCCCACATAACCAGTAACCCGACACTGTCACAGCATTAACATTAGGGCCAGCTCATTAGAAAGCCTTAGCCAGTTGGTATTATGGGTGTTATGAAACGACCAGGGAGAGAGGTGGGTGCAGATATGACCGTACATTCCGGTGGGCGGTCGGGGTGTGGCACAGAGGGGCTCTGATTTTAAACCAATGAGATTGTGGCGTGGCGTGGCAGGGCACGGCTCACCAAAACACTCCCAGTGAGGCTCTCCAGGAGGTCCAGCAGCTTCCGGCCATCCCTGAGGTCTGAAAACATGTCCTTGATGGGGGTCTTCCCAGTCTGAAATGAAACCACATCAAACACATCAGCTCAGAGTTAGGCTACATCACTGAGAGTTAGCAGGGTTTTTCCTACATAGTAAATTATTTGGCGGCCGCCAAAATGATTTCACGGACCGCCGAAGGGAAATTGTGACCGCCAAAATGACAATAATTGAGAAAACGGCAAATAAAATCGTATCTGAATTAATTTAATTTAATTTTTTGGTGCAATCTTTCGGCCAGCAAGAGCTAGGCTACATCACTGAGAGTTAGGCTACATGACAGGGAATTAGGCCACATAACTAAGAGCGAAGCTACATAACTAAGAGCTAAGCTACATAACTAAGAGCTAGGCTACATAACTAAGAGCTAGGCTACATCACTGAGAGCTAGGCTTCATCACAGAGAGTTAGGCTTCAGCCAACTCAGCTAAACAACTGGGTAGCATGAAACCAAACCAACGAGTGTTACATCAAGCCAAAATAAACAATTAACAAGAAATCCCCATCATACCAAATCAAGAAATCGACTGATTTACAATAAATCTAATCGACCAATAAAAACACACAAAACATGTGAAAAACAAAAGTAACACTAGCTGAGATGCTGCCATTGGTCAGTTTTCTCAAAAAAAAAACAATAAAATATGACGCTAAAGCAAGGGAAAGAACAGAGGTTTCGATGACTTGTGGCAACTCCATTCATAGCTGTGATTCCCCATATTCATAAAGCTTGTTTTTTTATGCTTACCCTGGCTATTCACAATGGGAAAGGTCATTCCACCATAGCTTCGCTGTGGAGCGCAACATTGTGAGGATGACCTAGCGTACCCATGGCCTCTGAGAAAGGCTTCCGCCATCAAACCCACTGCCCTCTTTTGACCCGCAGAAAGCAGAAGGAAAACAAAAACAAAAATAGACAGTTCTTCCACGGTGCTTTTGTTTTTATTTTTAAACAGGGATACACAGTGTGGGACAAACTTCATCTCCTCTCCTTTCTTCTATAAATAACTTGGACACAGCAGCGTTGCAAAGCTGAAAGGCAGCAGCCAGAAACTCGGGAACAAAACTTTCACATGAGAATGACTAAAGATTCCTTGGCATGAAAAGGCTTTTGTGGCTCTCGGTTCCTGGGCATTTCAGAGCTGTTTTAAGCTGAGAGTACCGGCAGTTTGCCCAATTACCATCGAGGCACTTCCTGTATCCGAGTGGAGACTCTTGAAATGAAGGAAAAAAATCTCAATTAAATAACCCGGTTTCCAGTCAAGCTCCTGCCTAGAAGCTGCTAAAAAGATTTGGTGCTTTCACGTGGCTGAAAGTCAAGGTTCAGGACCAAACCCAGACTTGCACTCTCACCTGGTTGCAGCCCCACTCACAGGCGTAGGTTTCATTTCAACTTGGGGGAGACAGGCTGCAGACTGCAGGGACCACCTAAGTCTCACAAGCATCCGAGCAAGTCTCGCAATGAGTTCATATGAAAATATTGGCGGTGACATTTCTCCATGTCTCCCCCCCCAAAACCTATGCATATGAGCCCATTGAAGTCAGAGGAGCTGGTGTCAGTAACCTGGGTCCCCCCCAAAACCTATGCATATGAGCCCACTGAGCTGGTGTCAGTACCCTGGGTCCCCCCCAAAGCCCAATATGAGCCCATTGAGCTGGTGTCAGTACCGTGGGTAATAACAAGCTGTGGCTAAAGTCTCTGGGAATTCTGGGGGCTTGTTAGCGCTGTGGCACAAACCACACATACTGCCATATACAACAAAACATATAATACATACCAAGGCTTCACCTTTACTCTGCCGTAGGCCCAACAATGTCTGGATAATGTATACAGAGCCGTGGGCTAGTAACAGGACGCAAGAAGCTATGATAATCGTAAACATTTTATTTTTTGATCAAGGTTTTGTCATCCATGGAAACACAAAACGATTGGTTCAAAGGGAGTGACTGACAGCATACGGTCGGGTGGCTTGCCTCCATTTTGTTTAACGGAGCCCGTTTCTCCCTCCCACTCTGGTCCCTAGTTGAAACATTATTGTTTTTTTGTTGTTCATTTTTTTGGTAATGGCTTCTGTGTCCAGTCTGACCTGAGGACAGCAGCTCCTTTCCCCAACAACACTTAACGTTCTCACGCTACTGTGTTTCCCCAGCGTCACGGCAACGTTGAGCGGACGTTTGTGTGAAAATCAGTGAATAGCCTATGTCCGAATGAGTTTTAACGTTACCTTGGAAAAGTGGCCGTTGATCCATTTTGTGAATGTTTTCTTCTGCACAGCGTCGTGTTCATCTGCGCACAAACAGAAAAAGAAAGAACAGGTCAGTTTGATCGGACTTATGTAGTCTGTCAAGCTTAGAAATGTACCATGAAACATAACTTAAAGTAAGCATCTAAACCAAACACTTTTTAATATATAGATTAGATGTAACTATATAACATTTTAAACTGTGAAATTTGCCTTTCAGCATAGTATAGTTGAAAGTTTGTAGCCCAGAACTCGAGAGCTCTTATGCTCCACTGACATACACAACATAAAATATGAGGTTCTCTCTACTTACATTTTATGGTTTTAGTTTCAAGAATAGTTTTATCCAGGCCAAAAAAAAAATCTCTACATCGAGGTGTATTCTAGTTTCCTAAAGAAACCAAGGCAAAATGTCTCAAAACAGCACTTTGCCTGTATACACCCAAGCAGGCAAACAAGAAGTTGCCTCAAACAAAATTGAACACGGTGCATTTATTTAGACCAGTCAGTTTTGACATAATTATTGAAAATGGGTCCTACGATCCATCTCGGAAAGTTAATTAGTGCGAGCAGCACAGCGGGTGCACCACTTTGATCTCCATTTTTCATTACTCTTTTTTTTTGTGTGTGACAGTGTAACCGATAGCCTGCCCCCCCATCTCCCCCAGCCATTCCCTCGGCTATGAGGCGCATCATGGTCAGCGCCCTCCGACGCCACTGCCATTAAATCCAGCCCCTTCATTCCTGAGCGTATTAGTCCCTCAATGGCCCCGCGGACGGGCCCCTGGGGTACGCCCACTGTGAGAAGTTTGTTTAGTACGGTGGGGACGACGAGAGGACGGCGATCCGTGTTAGGTAAGCCGGGGTTAGGTAAACCGCAGTGAACTCCGCCGAGGTCAGAGGTCGCACTCACTCTTCCCCCCCCCCCCCCCGGGGGTCCTCTCCTGCTTTGTTTGCGACCTGTGCATGCCGCTGGTGAGGAATGTTGGGAAATAAAGGGAGGAATTTGGCCCCTGGCTCAAGGGAGCCCGTGTGGTGGAAGGGCAGGGGGAACAGGGGGTGACACTACTCTTAGAGAATGCCGAACAAGGACGGGCACACGCCCCTTTGTCATTTCACTGACATGAAGTGACTACTGATCGACTAGGCGAGGTTTCCGCCATACTACTTTCATCTGTCCCTCGTCTATAGACGAGGAGAAGGAAGGACTGGACCCGACTTTAGGACTGTCACCGGGACGGGGGGGGTTGGCACACCTCCACGTGCCGCTGGGGTCACACCAGGGGCACGGGAATCCAAGCCTCCGAAATCACTCACGCACCGGTGAATGGGTTTACCTCGAGGAACAGGTCTGAAGAAAAACAAGCCTTCCCATCGTGCTCTGCAAATGCTCACCCGACAAGCTGTTGGGTAGGAGACTTAGTTCACTCAAGCATACTCAAAGGTTAAAGAATAACTATTAATGTCTCTACACCCACTTCCTCCACAACAATGATTCACACAACTCCACATTGTTGGCCTGTTCGTCTCCCGCAACTGGTTCAGTGACCGTGAGGTCGCACACAATTATCCACCCCTGTCAAAGGCTTTCAGTTTCACGCCACTGAAGACATGCACACACTGGACTTCAGATACCAGCATGCACCATATAGCTGTTAGGAAACAGATCAAGTAACGGCCAAGTGACGGACTTGTACACCATCCTGTAGTGCTATGACAGTTTGCCGCTTCTATGACAGTTTAAAGATGGACCTAGAAAAGAAAGGAACTTAGGTTCCTTCCTACAAGACATCCAGGGAGTCTCTCCTTGCAAACGGCAAAGTATATTGTGAAATATTCTTTGTAAAATGTGCTGTACAAGTAAAATTGAACATTTTCAAGCTGTGGAAGCTCTGCACAGGTGCCAGCCATAAAAAGCTCAGCCATGTGAAACACAAACACAAACAGAAAACTCGTACAACCGGAGCCTTCGCTTGAGCCATCGCCTTTCACCGAGCCAGCGCAGTGAAAGACAGACGCCTTACCACTCTCCCGAGAGTATAAACTTTCCAAAGCCTGAACAGGTGACAGGTGACCGACACACATTTGCATAACAAATACAAATTCACATGACCCAATGACCCAAAAAAAAAAAATGTCCCACAAGTGTAAGTTATGCACGTTCACAAGCGAGACAAACTGAGCTTCGTGAGGAAGAGGAGGAGGACTTTGATGAACAAGGCCACGCTCAGCTCGGAAAGTCTTGACCGCGGTGCACAACACAATACACTCGATTCATAATTCATAATTCATAATTACGATACCCCCCCTCCCCCGCTCTCTCCGGAAAAAAACCATGCTCACAAAGCATTTTTTGTTAATTTTTTTTTTTGGGGTGAGGTGGGTGGCTTTAGTGAATCAAGTATCCATCCAAACAACATGACAGCCTGTCAGCTGACCCTTCACCTTAGCCTGTATTTAACCCTCCTCTAGGCGCCTGATTGGCTGTCACATGAGACAAGCTTAACACCTTAATGCCCAGATGAAATGAAGACACCCGAGACAAGCAGCCGAAGTAGACAGCCGTGTGGCACAGCTGTTAAACGACAGCAACTGTACCGGGAGGTTGCCAGTTCATATCCTGAATGTACAGAAAAAAATGTTAAAAACTGTTATTTCAACCGTTAAAGTTGCCTCTGAGATGTTTGGTTATATTGCTAAAGGGATAATATACAATGTATAATGTAAGATCTGTATGCTGTACATGATAAGGCCATCTGCAATAAAAAAAAATATTGATATGCCACAATTATTAATGAGTATGCATGCTCATGTTCAATACTGACCCTGTGCCCTGGCCCAGGTAATGTTGTAATAAGTCCAAAGTGCAAAAGAAATGAGCAGGTAAAGGTGTAATATATCACTGGTTTGGCCAGATGTCAAAACAGGACCATGACGACTGCATTTCTTTATCAATATTGCTGCGACCACCACACCAAATTGGTGATTTAGACCATCGCACACGGAACACAGAGGGAGCACAGCTGCAAAGCTAAAATTCGCCAGGGTCAGGTCGGGAGCAAATAAAAAAAGAAAGAAAGAAAGAGGGAAAAGGGGTGTACAATACAAATGCGAACCATCCAACAAAAGCGCACACAAACCCATCTGTGCAGCATAAAATCCGTTTACGGGACATTTTGACGAAACAACCGCTATCGGGCTACTTATTTACAACTTCACCGTCACATCTGAAACACTTTTTGTGGAAAACCTGCATCATAGACAGGGTAGGTATGCATCTTAGACAAGCTATTAGTGTAGTTATGGGGTATTTTGATGAGATAACCCCAATACGATTTAAAAAAAATATTAGTCTACTCTAAACTGATGCAAGATGAAAGTCACTCCAGGGTCAATGCATAGTGGCACGGTCTACCCTCACCAATGACTTGGGGCCGGTGGTAAAATAGCTACAGGCTCAACAGAGAAACCCAATGAGAAAGCTGCCGGAAGCTCTGGGCCTTCACTGTTAGTGGCTGCAGCTCTGGGCCTTCACTGTTAGCGGCTGCAGCTTGGGCCTTCACTGTTAGCGGCTGCAGCTCGGGCCTTCACTGTAACTGCATTATAACCGCAGGACTTTTCAGCTACTTCTTCCAGATTCCAGGGGGCCGGATTAATTTTTTTACAATGTTGTGCGCTGGCCAAATATTTTCCATGTGCTATTTATGGAACAATGCTGGAATAATATAAGTGCTCACATGTGTGTAAACCAAGTTGATGCCTTCTTTAAACACGCACGGATATTAAATAGTGTGAGGCATTCTGACACCATGCTGATGCAAACCAGCACAATGTTCATGCTTATCATAAAAAGAAAAATAAATACAATAAAAAAATAATTTGTTTTAAAAAACTTTATTTCCCTCTATGATCAAAGGGCCAGAAGTACGTGACTGGCAGGACGTATTGGGCCCAGGGCCACAGACTGAACAGCTCTGTTATTATGTAAGTGGGTGAAAACCAAGGTCTTATTTAGTCAGATAAACAAACAGGCCAGTTGGGAGGACGAAACAGGCAGTTGGGAGGACAGGCAGTTGGGAGGACGAAACAGGCAGTTGGGAGGACGAGCGCAGTCTCCTGGGGGGGGGGGGGGGGGGGGGGTGCTTTGTAAGAGGAAAGTAATGTTGAGCTGAGCTCAGGAAACAGTGATTACATCAGAAAAAAAAAAAAAAAGTCCCAGAAGTCTTTTCTCACGGCTCGCTGCACAGCTAATGACCGGCTAGCGCCTGCTCGCGGGCGGGGCCCTTGCAGCCCAAACGCGCAGCTCCAGCTGCAGGCGACTGCGCAGCCGTGCGTGACAAAGCCCTTTCTGGCGTCTCATCTGCGACGTGCCGGACCTAACACCCTTCCCGCCGCATGCCCGTATCACACACGCTGCCAACAAACTCCCCGGACATTCCGTTGGGAGACAGTGGGAAGCCGTAAAAGGCCTACAGCAACCACCAACCCTGTGTCACATATACGGAAAATATTATAATCTGAAATATACACAAGGTGAGGGATGTTTTCTCCCAGTATACAAAAACAAGTACAGCAAAAAAAAAAAAACCCATATGGCACATGGATGTCAACAAAACCAAACTATGATGTCATGCCTGATTGTGGACTTGAACCAGAAAACTTACTGCAGGTTTCCTGCGTCCCCATCCCCCCCCCCCACATGGAAAATGCACGAGTCGTGCCTGCTGCAACACTTCCGAAGTAAACGTGCGCAGAATTCCCACTTGCGGGATGCGGGGAATGTGCAGAATCCCCATAATTTCGGACGCATTCCTTCCTCCTGCCGATTGGACATCTGCCCCGGCTTGCCCGACAAGAGAGGTGTTTACGTTCAGCCCTGGGGATTTGAGACTTGGTAGAGCAAACGCTCCTTTGTAAGGGGAAGATTAACTTAGATCCCCACTTAGTTCTTCAAAAACAAATCATTTGCTTCTCAAATGTGTCTTCTCAGCTCCCCAGAGTTCTGGGACACACAGGCAGGTGCCGTTAGCCGTTAGCTGTTAGCCGTTAGTGATTAATGTTCCCGTAGCAGAGAGCACGGGCTTTGTTCCTGATTTCGCAAAGATCTGACAGACAGAACGACGTTTGAATAAATTGAGAAATGCAGCAAGCATCTGTTGCACAACAGGGGACGCGTTTCCCTAAATATGTACCGTGAGAGAACGCGGTTCTCATTCCTGAATTCGCCCCAAAGGGTACATGATAAAAACAGAGAAATATTGCGAACATGTCACACAACGGTAAAACATATTTCCTTAAACAGGTGTATTAATGTCAACGATTAATGTTTTACAAAGCAACACGAGAGTTGAAATTCCATTCTTGAACTCTCATAAGATCTCACAGAGGACACAACATTTAGGCTATTTGAAAAATATGGCAAACATCTGTGGCATAAGAGAAGAAATGCTTTTTGCGAATAGGTGCCGTGACTGATTAATGCGCTACAGTGCAGAGATTGACACAAAGATCCCACTGAAGACTCAACATGCAATTGACAAATACTGCAAACATCTGTCATTTAACAGCTGGCAAAACCTCCCAAAATTATATTTTAGTAAGCATGATGAAGCAAAACAACCAGAATTTTAGGGAAAAAAATAAAAAAACTGCTCCCATGAATCCAACTTTTGATTCACAAAAATAAGCAAAAAACAGCCAATCAATAATGTACCAAACAGGACAATTTAAAAGCTTGTCAGACTTTGAAACTTTGAACCGTTGTATTTCTGGAAAGTCCGTATCTGTCACGATGACACCGTGAAATCAAAACTCTCAGCATCAAAAACTGCACGTCCGACAAAGCCCTGCGACTCGCCGCATGTTACAGGAGGTTCAAACGTCCCATCCCGTCCCGGCCCGCTTTTCGGAACTCACAAGCGCTCGCCGGCCCCCACAGCTCACGCCAGCGGCGCTGCGTGTCCCACAGCCGTTCTCACACGCATCCCCCTCACGGAACAAGCGTTACCTCGGCACCGGAGAGCGCGCTGCGCCATCGCTTCCCGGCCCCCGTCCTCCACCCGAAAAAAAAAAGAGGCTGCTTCCAGCAAGAGAGAGAGAGAGAGAGAGAAGAGGTGGAGAGAGACTCTCTCCTCCGTCTGCACACACATTCTAACTCCTCCAAGGACTGTCTTTTCTTGACCAAAAAAGCAGCGAAAGAATGCAGCTCTGGGAGGGGGGGGGCAGCAGGCGAGACAAGTGGGCAGTGCATTGTGGGATACGCTGTGGTCCACTGGTGGAGGACTCAACCCCCTCCTCATCAGGGGGGAGCGTGCTCAGTCGGGGTGGTCGTCGACACACACCTGGCGACACACGCCACGCGAACCGACCGCGGGACGCTTTGCCGAAGGACGGTCGCTGAGTCCTAACGCAAGGCGGAGTTTTCCCTTGAGAAAAGTAAACCAGTCACCTGCATTGGGCAAGCACAGAGCAGCTCCACCTGGAAAACTAGCAAAGGCTTGGGCAAAGAGCCGCTTCGTAAAAGGCCTACGCACAACACACAGTCACACTAGGAGGTCGTTATGGAAACAAACACCACGAATATGGAGGAGGAGGAGCCCAATTTTTTATTGTCCTGCTGAACCCTCTTCCTTTTCAAGAAAGCCAAACAAAGCAAACCGGCTTGTTCTACCAGGGGGGGTATACTATGAAGCAGGATTACTGAGTTAGCTGGATAACTGCACTGAGTAAACCCCGGAACAGGTCTTTTTACATCTGTCCATGTTCCACATTTGGGAGGGTACCGGGTTTTACTCAGTGCAGTCATCCAGCTAACTCCATAATCCTGCTTCATAGTACAGGCTACAGGTGCCTGAGCGCTTTTAGTTCGTTTTCTTTTAAAAAGTGAAACCGTATCAGGGCACCATTTCCGGGAATCTTGAAATCCGGAGACCTCTGAGAGGGAGGAAGAAGAGGGAGGAAGAAGACACAAAGGACATCTCGAAGGGAGGTCCGCTGGGAGTCTGGATGGGTCTGGAGATAACGTAGCCCGAGTTTGTATTCAGCCATAGAACCCAGAGCCACCTCCCCAACAAAAACAAAACAAATAAACAAACGAAAAGGAAATCAATCCTTCCAGCCCTACGGCAACGGTCCCAAAATCTGGCGTAGCAAACGGAGCCCTCCGCTCTCACGGTCCCGGGACCCAGCCCACGGGCCCCAGCCCACGGGCCCCAAGCCTCGACAGAACACCAACCAAGGCTGGTGTATCCCAGCTCAGGAAGTGCGTGCGTCTGCCTAACCAACCCAGATCAGCTCAACAAATTCACCCGTCGCTCAACATGTTCAATGCTGCAACATGTTGCCAACGGCGATAACTGCCGTACGACCAAAACCCATTTTTCAAATGAAGGGCTTTTCTCACACCCGTCAATGGGTTCTCCTCAGAGTGACTGAGAACACTTCTAACGAACGACCGCCCCGGCGCTCTCTCCGACAAAATAGGAAGTGCCGGGAAATGTTTATCCTCGTCCGTTTACATGAGGTGACCGCCATCAAACTACATCAACGATCCTGACCCTATAAAAGTGAGCAAAAGAAAGCAGCCACAGGGCTGGAACAATCGCACAGCCCTGCGTCTGAAGGCTTTATTGTGCTCCGCGACAGGAAGCAGGAAACTCAGCTGCAAGCGTTCTGTCAACTTACCCAACGCGGCAACAACAAGCTGCTTCCCCTTTCTGTCTGGAGGGGCTCCGCTTTCTCCAAGGTAACCATTTACTCAAATTCATAATAAAATAGTTTGGGAGAGCAGCATAGAGAGGGAGACAGAGAGAGAGAGAGATGAAACAGGAAGTGGATGCTGTAGATCGCAGTGCATGATGGGAATGTTTATTTGTATTTTCTCTGATGACAGAACACTCTGAAAACCACAAAGGCCACATGAAGAGACGTTGGGGGGGATCAGTACACGTCAGATAACACCACTCTGCTCCCCTGTCCTGGTGAGAGATGAGGGGGTACAGTAAAGGTGTGAACCCCAGGCTTTACCACGATAGGATACAATTTTGATTCTTGAGGCAACTGTTCGATATCACAAATCTTACTACAATACGATCCAATATAGTAAGAAACAATCAATATTCACTGGCTGTAAAATGTTTGGGGGTGGGGGGTAGAAACAGTGGAAAGAGGCTATACCCTACGTATCTTTGGGGAACACCCGTCCTGGTGAGAGATGAGGGCCTACAGTAATGTTGGGGGGCTTTGGGGGGGGGGGGTACCTGAACCAGCAGGTACTGCTACTAACCCACACACCTGAGATACAAATACTATGCCTCTCTAGTGGTCACAGGTTCAAATCCAAGGTGGAGAACTGCTATTTGCACCTTTGAATCAATAGCAAATGTAAATCATATTATGTGCAGTATAAGAGTGTGTGCAAACGCACACTGTTATAATAACATGATGATATTGCATTTGCTCTTTTAAAATCAGTGTGTCAGGCAAGGGTTAGGCAAGGGTCAGCAACTGTGTCTGTTGAGCTTTTCCCCGTGTAAGCCTGTGGTGAATCAGACACGAAGCGGGATAAGGTCCTTACGAAATGTGGCATGTGTATCTTTAAAAAAATGTGGGCGGAGACGCATTTAGTCTTTTGGAAAGTTCAGAAGTTTACGGATTTCTATATTTTGTGTTTAATTGTGCAAAATGTGAATGTGGTAGTATTATTGGGGGGGAGGGGTTAGGCGGTCAGGCTGTGGGGGCGGGGGGGGATCAGGCTGTGGGGGCGTGATCAGGCTGTGGGGCGTGGTCAGGCTGTTGGACAGGAGTTGGGATGGCAGGTCACCGCAGTGAACGTCCCCTGAAACCACCGGTGTGAAAGCGAGAGAGGCTTCCTGCTTTTCGGCACAAATAACCCCCGACCTCCGCCCCACCCCCCTGATGTCCCAGCATGCTCCACCTGCTCTGCTCTGCGTAGGAAAGTAGGCAACCACAAAAACATAAACATCCCAAAGAGTTCTTCGGCATTCTCTCCGCTAACCGCCAACGAAGCTGCGGCACGCCTCCACACACCCCCCGGCTGGGAAAAGCAGCCATGTACTGAGGAAACAGCTTCTGAGGGGGGTTCCTTTTTTCGGTTGTTTTCACTCTTCCTTTCACGGCCCGCCGCCCTTCCCCTGGCCGGCAGCGAGGGAGCGAGGGAGCGACAGAGTGAGAGAGCGAGAGAGAGAGAGAGAGAGAGAGGGAGAGAGAGGGAGAGAGAGAGGGAGAGAGAGCCTTCTCTTAAACCCCTAGACCCGCGCGGCTCTCTGGTACCGCCACGCAGACTCCCAGAAACAGCTGGGCTCTATCTGTGGGCAGCACAGGTTTCCTCGCCAAAACACGCCCCCTTTTCACGTGTGCATCACACCCCATGTCCTTCGTGTTCTGGGTGGGGCTCGCCGAACTCTGAACTCTTTTTTTTTGTACAGAAATAGGTTGATTTATCAATGTTTACATTTCCTACCTAAAAAAAGCAAGAAAGAGGAAAATCATCAGCTGCTTTTATTCTTCTATAGCCAGGGGAAGGGCTTTTATACTTTCTGACATGGCTTACACTGCGTGGTTTGGGAATTTCTTTTCTTTGAATATTTTTAGACGACGCCACTTTCTCTGCAGTTAGTCGTCTCCCTCCTGAAGCTTCCATCACTCCATCAACAGGCTTACTGTTGGTCATGTGATCAATCGATCACATCTTTCACTTTCAGCTTTTTTTTCTATTCAACCAATCAAGTGATGATTGAATGATAGCTGTTGATCCTGATTCTAAGGGGGGGGGGGGGGGGGGGGTGCTTGTGTTTCCACCCAACAGGCCGTCGATAGTGCAATGCCCTCCTCCGTTATGAGGGAATGAAAACCAAACACACCCCTCCCCCAAACCTCCAAAACCCCAGGGCAACTTCACAGGGCCGACAGGGGCTAATATCGGGGCAATAAATCAAGGCAAACAGGGATAGCAATAAAGCAGAGGGTCCAGACATCATAAATCGCATTAATGTACCGGGGGGGGGGGGGGTTTGGACTGTGAGGAGGGAACACCTATTTTCAATAAGGCCGGA
This sequence comes from Synaphobranchus kaupii, assembly GCA_029718625.1. Taxonomy (NCBI): domain Eukaryota; kingdom Metazoa; phylum Chordata; class Actinopteri; order Anguilliformes; family Synaphobranchidae; genus Synaphobranchus; species Synaphobranchus kaupii. The sequence continues at coordinate 9,163,241 of CM056381.1, read as the reverse complement.
GACCTCTGGCCCGGCTCCTCTGCAGAGAGAGAGAGCTCCACAAACAGTCACCCCCCGCCCCAGAACTCTGAAGAATAAAGAATGAATTCCGTCCTTGCCAACGCACACACACACACACACACACACACACACACACATACACACAGCACCCACACACACACATACACAACACCAACACACACACACAACACCCACACACACACACACACACACACACAGCACCCACACACACACATACACAACACCAACACACACACACAGCACCGACACACACACACATACACACACACACACACACACAGCACCGACACACACACAGCACCCACACACACACACACACACACACACACACACACATACACAACACCAACACACACACACAGCACCGACACACACACACATACACACACACACACATACACACACAGCACCGACACACACACACACACACACACACACACACACACAACACCAACACACACACACACACACACACACACAGCACCCACACACACACATACACAACACCAACACACACACACAGCACCGACACACACACACATACACACACACACACATACACACACACACACACACAGCACCGACACACACACAGCACCCACACACACACACACACACACACACACACACACACACACACACAACACCAACACACACACACACACACACACACACAGCACCCACACACACACATACACAACACCAACACACACACACAGCACCGACACACACACACATACACACACACACACATACACATACACACACACACAGCACCGACACACACACAGCACCCACACACACACACACACACACACACACACACACACACACACACACACACACACACACACACACACACACACACACACAGCACCAAGGTGGGGGGGGGGGATTAGTTGTTTTTGATATGGCAATTGAGTGATATGCTAAATGCTAACAGCGAACAATCTGCTGGAGGAATGTGGTGTAATATACCTCGGAAGCTCCGTCCTACGTGTGCAAAGACCGCAATCACAAAAAATAAAAAAACCGCTGGGTCACTGAGGCATCCGTGGGACGGGCGGTCCCCGTTCGGACCGCCGAAAAGGCGGCGCCTTCTCTGTTCCTTGGGTGAATACTTGTTTCGCTTGATGAGGATCTGTCTGGGTACTGATCAGGGCTTTATTCACGGCGGTGCTGACAGCAGTAGGCACATTTGGTACAGACCGCTGGCTCTTTTATGCTTGAACGGCGCACTGGCGGACGGCCTAGTTCCTCCGTCGTCACGCTGTAATCAAATGGGGAAAGGGCAGAAAAAAGGGCCTCGCCAGAGCTTTGAAGGAGGGACTGTGTGTACAGGTATGCGCACAGGTAACACCCCCCCAACGCCCTCAACGTCCCCAACACCCCCCCAAAACGCCCCTCAACATCCCCCCCCAAACGCCCCCAACCACCCCCCCAACGCCCCCCAAACGCCCCCAACACCCCCCAAACGCCCCCCCAAACGCCCCCCAACACCCCCCAAACGCCCCCAACACCCCCCAAACGCCCCCAACACCCCCCAAACGCCCCCAACACCCCCCCAAACGCCCCCAACACCCCCTCAACGTCCCCAACACCCCCCCAACACGCCCTCAACACACCCCCCCAAACGCCCTCAACGTCCCCAACACCCCCCCCAAACGCCCTCAACACACCCCCCCAAACGCCCCTCAACGTCCCCAAC
>CM056381.1:9129944-9161012 GCA_029718625.1 Synaphobranchus kaupii | reverse complement strand
CGTGCGATCGTGGCCGCCGCTGAAAGATGCTTTGTCAAAGACGGGAAGTGGGAGGGCAGGAGGGATGGAGGGAGGGGTAGGCAGGGTGCGCTTTAACGCTCCACCTGTTCTCTTTTTGGCCCTGGCGGTTTTTTTTTGCTTCACAGAGCTCAGATGTGCTAAAAGCCAACACTGCAGGGTTTAGACGGAGCGGGGTACTGTAAACCCGCTTCCCCGTGAGATGGCGGTTATTCCGGCCCGGGCAGCGGGAGGCCGGCTCCTCCCCCCACAAGGCGAGACACGGCTCTGCTTCCGGAGATCTGGATAAATCCAGTAAATCCTGATAATGATGTGGACCCCCAAGTCCGGGGGGATTGTGGAGACGGGGGGGGGCAAGACTGTGGTGACGGAGCCATAATTAGCATTTTGTGTAATGAGATGAAGATGTATGAGCGGTCTGATAATTGCTTTTGGTTTCAGACGCTTTAATAAATATTTGCTCAGTTGAACCCGGGGGACGCTGTCTTATGATAGACAGCCTCCGAGCTTCACGGCTCGCGGTTACACCGGCCAAATTAAGAGCCTCCATCACGTCAGTGTGTCTCGCCGATGTTTAAAAAAAATACAAATCCTCTCGCAGCCTTCCTCCTTTAAATTATCTATCATATCCAGTAAGTATAGTACTAGTATTCATTTATTAATTTGGAGAAACTGTCCAGAGCCATTCACCCGGCGGTTGTAGCGAGACTACACGCTCTGCATATCGTAGCGGCTGCGAGGCCATTCTGCGGGGTCACAGCAGGTAACTCATCAGCGATACAGAATCTAGCGTATCGGTTCAGAAATAAGCATATAAAACACAAGTCTGCAGCCCCTGGTCCCGGGTGAGCCGCAGGGTCTGCTGGTTTCTGCTTTCAGCTCGAAATCAGAAACCAATCCAGACCCAAGAAACCAGACGAGGCCAGTTAATGCTGTAATCGACTGCCTTGGCGTCTCACTTCGACCTGGAGTAACAGGCACGGCTCTCCAGGACCAGGATTGGGGACCACGCTTGCTGTAAACAGTCTGACACAGGCAAACACACGCTACTTAACTCTTTAACTGGCAGCTCAACCGTGCATCAGAACTGTCAGTTAAAGGGTTAAATCTTCTGTAACAACAGAATTCCACCTTTAAAGCACAATTCCAGCAATAGCGCACAATTCCAGAATTATTCAGTGTTCGTGCAGTGTTTAAGCGTTTAACTGATGGCTCTACCCCCCATTTGGACTGAATTCTCATAAGAGCTTTGCAAGCAAACTAAGGGCCTGATTTACTAAGACCCTTAGCATGTGCAAAATCTTTTAGCACACACAAAACCAATAACATGACTAATGATTGGTCATGGTATTTGCTTTACACCAATCATTGGTTGTGTTATTAGATTTGCATGCGCTAAAAGGTTTTGCACACGCTCAAGGTCTTAGTAAACCAGGCCCTGTGAGTTTAATGTGTACAGGGCTTCCACATCATGGCTAGGATTTCTCCCGTGGGAACATGACCGAACTGTGAAGACAGGAAATGATGTCATACCCATAGACTGAAAGAGCTCCGTCATCTTGGGATGATCCCAGCAGGTGGTCTGGGTCTGGTGGCTGAAAATAGGGGAAGGAAACAGAACCATTAGCGATCATCTCCATACAGCTTAGAGTCAGACACAACAAGCCTGGCCTGGCTTCACCCTCTGAGCCGTAAGCAATCATCTCCATACAGCCTAGAGTCAGACACAACAAGCCCTGGCCTGTGGCTTTACCCTCTGAGCCATAAGCAATCATCTCCATACAGCCTAGAGTCAGACACAACAAGCCTGGCCTGGCTTTACCCTCTGAGCCATAAGCAATCATCTCCATACAGCTTAGAGTCAGACACAACAAGCCTGGCCTGGCTTTACCCCTCTGAGCCGTAAGCAATCATCTCCATACAGCCTAGAGTCAGACACAACAAGCCTGGCCTGGCTTTTACCCTCTGAGCCATAAGCAATCATCACCATACAGCTTAGAGTCAGACACAACAAGCCTGGCCTGGCTTTACCCTCTGAGCCATAAGCAATCATCTCCATACAGCCTAGAGTCAGACACAACAAGCCTGGCCTGGCTTTACCCTCTGAGTGCCATAAGCAATCATCTCCATACAGCCTAGAGTCAGACACAACAAGCCTGGCCTGGCTTTACCCTCTGAGCCTTAAGCAATCATCTCCATACAGCCTAGAGTCAGACACAACAAGCCTGGCTTTACCCTCTGCAGGGCCACCGGTCAGGTCTGCCAGATAAATAAGATATAAATCAGTTATATGCACGTTCTTGAAATGAGCAGGAGACATATATACCACTGGAGTGTTTTATACCATCGCTGTAATTACCAACACGCGGGGAATAAATTGTCTTAAAGCTGTCAAATTGCCAGCGAATTTCATCTTTTGTTATTTATTTATTAATATATCGTCTGTGTTTTTTGCAGAAGCGCTTCTGGCAGCTGTGATTGGGTCAGGGTGCCGGCGACAGGGCGTCGGGGGGGCCCGCCGCTATTTCCGAGCGCCGCGGGGCGAGAGAAACGGAGTGCTCCTAATGGGTTCTAAAAGCACCGGGTCCCGCTTACTCGCCGGTCGCCCGGGGGAGACGCCGCACTCCGAGAATCCGCTTTAATCCACGCGACGAATGCCCGACCTCGCCTCGTCGCCCCTCGCCGTAAACCAAGGCGAAGAAAGAAAACAAAAAAAGAACCCCAGCAGGACAGAATTGTGCCGCTCTTGTGTGACCTTTCTCTCTTAAATATTAATAAACATTACAAATTTAATATGTTTACAGCGAAAGGTTGCCATGCCCCACGGCGAATGGGAAATGAGTGACTGTGGAGACGGCCACACTGTGATCCTCACATCTGCTTACAGGTGTGCGTATAAAACGCCACGACACCTTACCGCATTCGGTCATTTCCTAAGTACCGTATTAAAACGTTATATCTGCTCGTGTAGCTCACAGAAAAACAAGAACATATATATATTTTTTTTTAATAATAATTGTGTCAGATCCTAAAATAAACGCTGACAGATACGCCTCCACAGGGGGAAGAGGGCTGGAGCTGACATCAGCAGCAGGTGCTCATAACTATTCATCACTCATCCCACCGACAGGCAGCTCCCAGCATCCCACATGCATGGCCAAGTTTTCTTGGGGCCAAAGCCGTACTTTTACGGGGTGCCCAACGCAGGACTAACTTTGCGATATCCCCCGCCCCCCCCCGTGGAAAAGGCGCAATCAAAGCCCCTCCCACCTCCGGACATGGGTGTCATGGTTACCAAACCCTTGGAGGGCGGAGTCACGCTGGCCTGCGAGTAGCTACTTTGAGACAGTGCAGACTTCCTGTGCTCCCGCGGAGGAGCCGCCTGATTGGTTTGTCTAGTGGAGCTGACGGAACCCTGCCGGCGGATTCCAGTGTAAACAACCTAATAGGCCGTCGTGGGAAGAGACATCAAAGGGAATCTGAGGGGTGGGTGGGATGGGTCTGAGACGTGTGTAAAGTAAGAGAGAGAGAGAGAGAGAGAGGGAGAGAGGAAGCGGGAGGAAGAGGGAGAGAGAGAGGGAGAGAGGGAGAAAGAGGGAGAGGGAACGGGAGAGAGAGAGAGGGAGAGAAAGAGGGAGAGAGGGAGCTGGGAGAGATAGAGAGAGAGGGAGAGAAAGAGGGGAGAGAGGGAGCAGGAGAGATAGAGAGAGAGAGGGAGAGGGAGCGGGAAGAAGAGGAGAGAGGGACAGGGAGAGAGAGAGGGAGTGGGAGAGATAGAGAGGGAGAGAAAGAAGGGAGAGAGGAAGCAGGAGAGATGGAGAGAGAGGAAGAGGGGAGAGGGAAAAGGAGAGAGAGAGAGTGGGAAGAGAGGGAGAGAAAGAGGGAGAGGGAGAGAGGGAGAGATAGAGAGGAAGAGAAAGAGGGAGAGAGGGAGCAGGAGAGATAGAGAGAGAGAGGGAGAGGGAGCGGGAAGAAGAGGGAGAGAGGGACAGGGAGAGAGAGAGGGGAGAGGAGAGATAGAGAGGGAGAGAAAGAAGGAGAGAGGGGAGCAGGAGAGATGGAGAGAGAGAGGAAGAGGGAGAGGGAAAAGGAGAGAGAGAGAGTGGGAGAGAGAGAGGGAGATAAAGAGGGAGAGAGGGAGCAGGAGAGAGAGAAAGAGATTGAGTTCGCTCTACTCTGGCAGGCCTTTGCTCTCCTTCAGGACTCCTCCCACGCTGAGGAAGGGACTGACAGCTCTCTGAGCCCTCAGTGAGCTCAGTGTTAGCGCCGCTACGAGAGTAACTCGGCTTATCGGGGCTCCGTTCCCAACCCCTTCCCATGGCTGGAGAGGGGGGGGGTGGGGGGGGGTGTGATGGAAGAGAAGATTAGGACAAGGCGTGGCTAAAGTATTCCGTGAAACGACGGGTGGGGGGGGGGGGGTGGGCGGGGGATGGGGGGGGGAAGTAAACGAACGAACACGTTCCGTTTAGCATTCCGCAGGACAGTCAGGTCGGCACGGAAACCAGGAGTGTACATTCTGAGACCAATGAATATAAATGACCTCCCAAGACGCACGCGGTGAGGTGTGTCCAACTCCTTTATGCATTCATACATGGCGCGTGTGGTGTGTGCATGCGTTGTGTGTGTGTGTGTGTGTGTGTGTGTGTGTGTGTGTGTGTGTGTGTGTGTGCGCGTGCGTGCGTGCGTGTGTGTGTTGTGTGGTGTGTGTGTGTGTGTGTGTGTGTGTGTGTGTGTGTGTGTGTGTGTGTGTGTGTGTGTGTGTGTGTATCTGTATGTGCGCACAGTTGCCATGTTCTTGCGCCACTCTTGCACCAAACACAGCGCACCAGCGATTCACAAAATGGCCTCACGGACCAGAGCTTCAATCTAAAGACTTTATCTCTTCAGTCAGGACTGCAGTTTAATGCAAACTGTGAGAAGATTTTACTTTTTTACTTTATAGATTCTCCAAAAACAACAACGGACACTGCAGTGATAGAACAAGCCTTCAGATACACCAAAATATTCTAAACTGGGAGACACACAAAGACACTCACACACAGACACGCAAACCTGTGCACACCCACACACACACACACACACACAAAAACAGACACACATACATACATACATTCATCCAAAAGCCGTCAATCATATGTACCGCAGTTGTCAACAGCAGCATTGCAGGGCAATCAGCTGACGACTGACTCAACTTAGCGTTTAATAGGTTATCCGTTTACACGACAGGGCATGTACCAAAGCAATACAGCACTGAAGGCTTATGGGTAAAACCGCACAGCTCCACATGGATATCTGTCCATACAATATTGTGTTTAGCTAAATCGGCCAGCTCCTAAAGCCCTACTCTCTGGCTGCATCACCAAAACTCTCCTGGCTTTGCCCACAGTCAACATCCGCTCCCCACAGACCCTCAAGAGGAGGCACGGTTGGGAGGGGTTGCAGAGTGGGGGAGGGGGAGGGCGGGCATTGGGCATTAACAGAAGCTGCTGTTCCTGGACACAGTGGCTAATTTTGGGAAGCTTCATATCAACACCTTAATAATCATCACTATTAGCAGAAAGCAGCAGCACACATTTCTGTCCCATAGTCTGTGGCACAAAAAAAGCCATCTGCCAACTGTTAACACCGTTTCCATTCCAACCTGGCAAATTCACAGACTCGCGGCCTCTCTTAATCTCTCCCGCTTGCTTCCCGCCCTGGCCTTCCGCCTCTTTCCCATTCCGCTAAAGACGTGGCACGCCAAATTCTTCTTTATTTAAACCCTGCAGAAAGGAGATTTTATACTTTTTGTCAGCTCCCTTATCTGAGAAACCCTCTTATCTCATGCCTTGCCGACAAGTACCTCTAATACAGTGGGAGTGGAGAGCCAGTCCCCCCACCCCCGCCCCCGCCCAATCCTGCTAGTCGCATCATTATAATCATCACTGACCCGAGCTTCATTACAAAGATCTTACAGATGTGACTGCTTCCAGAGCTCTGTGTTTCCACAGGAAGCGATTACTCCCGCCACGATCACAGGGGTTCTAATCACGCGATTAAGCTACGGCAACGGCTGAGAAGAACAGAACGAGCGAATGCCTCTCCGTCGGAAAACAATACCGTCTTTTATCTGCCCAGTAAGAGCCTCGTACACAACTTAGAGAGTGGTGGAGCACGTGGGACGAATACCATTAACTCTCCGCAGACACAATTTAAAACTCCCATTCTGCACAATAAACCTGTATTTTCGTCCACCGATTCAAAATGGCCGAATGCTTTACTTTAATAATTTTCAGACTGCGTCGCTACGAATCGCTCATTGCAGCGCGAGTTACTTGAGGATAATAAGATAAAGAAGCCTGCCGCTGAACGAAAAACCACGTATGACTTATAAAAATTTTAATTCGGTGCGAGCGATCTCGTAATTCACCCAGAACGCACTGTCAGTAACCATCAAATGCACGGAAAATGCTTTAGGTCCAACCGCACTGCCTTAAACCCTACTGAACACGAGCGAGCCTGTGTTGGGCCGCATTATTAGCGAGCCGTCAGTTCAGATTCCGGGAGCAGGGCTTTCCCAGGGTGCACTTTAATTCGCTCCTCCATGGGTGTGCTCTGGAGTTTGCTTGACGAGAGACAAATGAAGGTGTCAGGTGCAATAACTGCAGGTTGCAAATTTTTACAGGCAACCTGACCCTCTGAATTAGCCAGCCTCGTTTACAGGCCTCCACACGAGCCTGCCGTGGAGTCGGAAGAGTAACTCTTAATTATTGATGCTCCAAGCCGGAGTGCAGCATCTTAATCAGTGAAAATAACGCTACGCTACGCGTGAATTTAAATAGGTTGCTTCCTTCCTCGTGGTAATTTTCGATTAAAGATCATGCCGTTCGGCACAACGCGCTCTACCTCTACTGTAAGATGAAGGACTTTGCAGGGGCCATATGGTGACCTTCATGAGGAGGACCGGTTCCGAAACGAGGCACACGGAGACAGCACAAACATCTGTGATCCCAGGCAGCTGCTGCTACCTCCCAGAGCCTTTCAGGAAAATGTCCCTTTCGTGTTTTATCCTTTTAAAATGCCAAACAAATTACAGGTGCTCGAAAGAGAGAGAGAGAGAGAGAGAGAGAGCAGTCACTCTTGGCGGAACAGCAGGGGGGGAAAGCTAGCACAGTGTTCCGTGAAAATATGGATATCGGTGCCAACCTCTCATGAACTCCTCGCCTGGCGAAAAATATTCATTAACGCAAAACCCGACTCGTTTCAAACAGAATGCATTACATCTGCTTATTGCTTTTCACCTCGTGATTTCAAAGTGCTTCACAACAAAGGGGGGGGGGGGGTTGGGGGAGCTCACCTCAACTGACACCGACCTGGGTGATGAACGGCAGCCATTTTGTGCCAGAACACTCACTACACCTTGCAACAACAACAAAAAGGACCACTGGGTTCACTTAGGACTCTGTGAAGATATTCTTACAAAGAGTCCAAGGATTCATAAGCACTGTCCGAAAAAAAATATTTTCAGTCTGAGCCACTACACTGTGGAACTGTACCCATCAGCGCACATGGACATCCAGCTTTAAAAAGTAAAATTAATATTTGGCTGAAGGCAAGCCAACTTTGTGACCATTAAAATTATATCATGGCCTTTTATAATTACAGTGTAGCATAACGATATTGGACCTAGGCTTGCAGCTCAGAGGTTGCTGGTTCAATTCCCAGGTGGGGCACTGCCATTGCAACCTTGAGCCAGGTACTTAACGGCTTCAGTAAATATCCAGATGTATAAATGGATTGTATCTAAAGAATGCAAGCCGTGTAATTCACTCTGAATCACTTAATTGTAAATGTGAAATGTGTGACGTGCATAGGCTCTGTAATGTGCATTTAGCCTGTTTTGTGTTTTCTGCCCAGGGACAAGAGATGGCCCTTTGTTTTCCAGCCTGGTTTATACGAGGGTCAAATAGCCATTGGTCAAACTGTCAGCATGACCTTACGTCCTAACAACCTGCCCCACACATCTCCGCAGTCGGACGTGGAACCATGAAAAGCACACTTACTTGATGTAGTAGGGAACCTTATTTTGGGACACCGCTCTCTGCCACGGCTGCTGCACGGAGGCTGCAAAAGAAAATGATTTTTCACTTTAATTATATAAAACAGGGATTAAAACAATCAGGAAATGGTACCGTCTGACGCAATCTAAGCCGCTACGAAAACCTAGCAAATACAGCCATTCCTCTTGGCAGGCCCCGGGGGCAAACTTGAATAAAAGTGTTTAAAAATAAAATAAAAAATTCCCCAGGACTTTACATTGTTACCTCAAAATAAAAATAAAAAAGTGTCTCAACATTTATTCGAAATGTTACAGAAGAGGAAATGGCATTTAGAATAATCTGCAATGCAGTGCAATGTATAAAAATTCACGTGTTTTTCTGGAAATGTCACCGCCGGCCCCATCATCTACCCAGGAGGACCGAGTTAAACGGAGAAAACGGTCACCGTGGCAGCCAGCACTTGTCAAAAACAAACAAAAAAAAAAAGCTCCAACGCCCTTGATACGCGATAATTTGGCGGAATGGATCTGCCAGCATACCAACGTAACTGAATCAAGACTCTCGGCTCAAATATTCGGCTCCCGGCTCAAATATTATCCCCTCCCGCCCCTCCTCTCCACCCCCCCCAGTTTCCGCCTTGTCACTCTGAGACAGGAAGAGTATCACTTGTCAGAAGAAACAAGGCCACATCAACTCTGCGGACTTGTCTTGTTGCAGTGTGAGAGACATTGCTCTCTCTTTTTCTCGCTCCCCCCCACCCTTCTCTCTCTCTCTCTCTTCTGCTCTCTTTCTCTCTCTCTCTCTGTCTCTCTCCCACCCCATCCTGAGCCGTAATCAGATGGGCACGATCTCCATTACATTGAGATTACTTTGCGGGGGCCGAGGGCTGAGTTTACGCTGATAATGGCTCTAAACACGACAGAGAGGAAGAGAGTGAGAGCAAGAGAGAGGGGGAAAGGGAGAGAGAGAGTGAAAGAGAGAACAAATTCCTGACTAATTCCAACAACAAGCGGACAGGAAAAGGCGGCGGCCCCTCTGCTTTGAGGCTTAACGGCTGCTCCAATCGGGGACGGGGAAGTTGAGGGAAAAGTCAGGAAGCGGTGTAATTAACCTCTGAATTATTAACAGGCTGAACAAGCTCAAGGTGTGTAAGGACACTACAGGGAAATCAGGACACGTTCACCAACAAAGAGAGAGAGAAAAAGGCCAAAACACCAGAACTGCAAGCAGGAATGTGTGTGTGTTTGTGTGTGTGTGAGAGAGAGGGTCTGTGTGTAATTGTGATTAAGGTCAGCCACTTGGCTAATTATAAAAAAATTTAAAAAAAATATAAAAAAATAAAAACATTAAAAGTGTTATCTCAGTATATTGTGTATTGAGAGCTTAACATTTCTATTATCTTTTCGAAAAATGTTTAGAAACTACGCTCCCCACCTGACGGGTATAGAGTGATATTTCCCTCTTAGTCACACAGACATGTGTGTGTGTGTGTATGTGTGTGTGTGTGTGTGTGTGTATGTGTGTGTGAGTGTGTGTGTGTGTGTGTGTGTGTGTGTGTGTGTGAGTGTGGGTGTGTGGTGTGTGTGTGTGTGTGTGTGTGTGTGTGTGTGTGAGTTTGGTGGTATGGGGGGCTCCTTACTGGACAGGAAGTGCTGGGACGAGGGTCCGAAATCTCGATGGGCCTCCTGCAGCTGTTTGAGCCGCTCCTCCACGGCCACCTGCGTTAGGAGGGCAGAAAGGAGCGTAAGGAGGTCTGGAGCAATTCCGTGTAAAAATGACAAACCGCTGTCCACAAACAGACTGCAGTCTTCACCCTGACACATCGGCAAGACTGGCAGGTAGGAGAAACCCCCCACCCCCCCCATACCCCCCTAGAGTGAGGCAAGCCATGAACCTCCCCCCATCACGCCCTCTTCAAACCCACAGACAGGCATTGAGCGCCATCCTCCCTCCAGCCCTCTTAAGTGTCAATCAACCCGGTGGGGTTAGCCCAACAGGGAGGCACGCCCGGAGCCTCTACGCGCTCGCCCGCCCGCCCGCCAGCGACTCCCCCCACCCGTGCGCCGGGACCTATCGATCGCGCGCCAAATTAAAATTAAAGAGTCCCTTCCAATTACGAAGAAACCCGGCGGAGTGGTGTCAGGAGTGGGATCCCCCCCCCCCTCGCAGATCCCCGCCAAACTCAAAGGCCTCGGATCCTTCACAATCGCTGATGGAGATATCGATCTCTTTCTGGAGACACGGGCCTCAATAATGCACTGAACGGCGCACACGTGGCAATCAATGAATGCTAATCTCGAACCGCTGTCGAAGATCGGGTTTTTCGCTCTGCGACCCGGCTGAGCGATAATCCCGTCCCAAAGCAACGATGAGCTAAAGAGCGTGTTTTTCAGTTAAGCACGCCCATTGAGCGCTCTGAAAGTTAATGACTGTTACTTATGGCACCCCCTGAATGGCTATCAATAAGACTGAGCCCTAGCGCCTCGTTGCCGCGATTTCTGCAAGGCACCGATGGCATTAGATATCTTCAATAAAGTCCCCGCGACTGGCGTGAAACCAGGCGCCTCTGTTGTCAGCGGCTGACAGTTAAATTACAAAAGGCGCGATAGGAAAACTTTCAGAAAAATTCACTTTGGCAACAGCTGCGAATGCCGCACAAAGCAAGAAATGAAATGTATAAATAGTGAATTTTTTGACCGGAACCGTTTTTGTTAACTGATGACGTGCTGGTGATAACCTTAGAAACGTTTTGTATGGAGAACTATTTGTATTTTTTTATTTTTTTCATTCAGAAGGCAAAAGAACATCCTTGTCTGCTCTTGTGGTTCTTTTCTTCGTCCGACAGTAGCTGTGCGCTTGTCTCTACAGTCGGGGGAGCTCAAGGACACTTTGTCACCCAAAGGGCATCGCTGTGAAGGCCAACGTAATTACCGCCGTCCCCCAAAGGCTCTGATCAATCAGGCTGTGACACGCAATAACCCTGACCCACGGGGGTCCCCGTTCCCCCGCCATGATTACGCCTCACTGGGACAGGGGGCAAGGACTCCAATCAAGAGCAGAGACCTTCGCCAGGGACGCCTGGCATTATGGGATGGCGGTGGGATGCATATTTTAAAGATTCTGCGCAATCAACATAATCATTTTTTTTATTTTTTATACTACACATAAACAGCCAAACACTTAAGTCTACTTTATTCAGTTGAGATTTCAAAGATTTTTTGGAAGCGACAAATTTCTTGAAAAGCTCATTAAGGTTGGATTTTGTATGGGTTCCTTAGAGAAACCGTTGCTAACGTACTTAGCATGGGGATTTGAATTTTAACCAATCAGAGTGGTGAATCTTTTCAGTGGGCCTCCAATCATAAGTGAAAATGTAATCCCGGAACGGACACACCGTGTCAGATCCCCCCCGTCTTTTGTGTTAGAAATTACGTACTTTACACGAAAATTTAAGTTCATTATATTTCTATAGGCAATTTACCGGAAAAAAATAACACAACACCAGTGTTTGCACAGGAATTAAAAAAAAAAATCATCACATTCTCTTTAAAAGGAAAAAGAAGTCAGATGAAGTACTGAAGCCTTGTGTGCCGGTCACAGCTGGACTTTCAGAACACCTGGCTCACATCAGAAAACCGCTCGCGAATAAATCATGGCTAACGGCGCTATCTGTGTCATGCTCCGGAGCTTGTGACAAACGCAAGGCGTCGTTGATATAATGAGCTTTCTCAGGTAACAGTCTGAGGGTTAGGCTACAGCATTAGACTCAGGCTCAGCTAACAGTCTAAGGGCTAGGCTTCTGCATTAGACTCAGGTTCAGGTAACAGTATGAGGGCTAGGCTACAGCATTAGACTCAGGCTCAGGTAACAGTCTAAGGGCTAGGCTTCTGCATTAGACTCAGGTTCAGGTAACAGTATGAGGGCTAGGCTACAGCATTAGACTCAGGCTCAGGTAACAGTCTAAGGGCTAGGCTTCTGCATTAGACTCAGGTTCAGGTAACAGTATGAGGGCTAGGCTACAGCATTAGACTCAGGCTCAGGTAACAGTCTAAGGGCTAGGCTGCAGCATTAGACTCAGGCTCAGGTAACAGTCTAAGGGCTAGGCTTCTGCATTAGACTCAGGTTCAGGTAACAGTATGAGGGCTAGGCTACAGCATTAGACTCAGGCTCAGGTAACAGTCTAAGGGCTAGGCTGCAGCATTAGACTCAGGCTTAAATGGCCGGTGCTTGGCTCCCTTGTGTACTGTGCCAAAAAAAAGCAGACGATACGAGTCCCGCGCTGGCGTTTACGTGCTCCCCCCCCCCCGCCCCCCCACTGCGCCATGACAGCCTGCTAGCAGAGGGTGGAAAGGAGGACAGACAGCAGCGGAGGCACAGATCAACGGGCTTGCGGGTTCAAATACATTTTTCTGTTTGTCACTTTATTGCTTTTGAGCACCCCCAAAATCCCAAACCCCAAAACAGAAAAAAACGAGAGAGAGAGGGGGGGGGGGGGGCACAGATAGAAAAATATCGCACCACAAACGTCAAGACTCAACATGACAGGACATAAAATCTATAGGCACATCCAGAAAAACAGTCCCTATGCAACACCCTTCAGGCGGTACTTTTTGCTCTCTCTCCAACTGCAGCGGCACAATCACCACGGCCATTTCCCAAAGCGACACAGTTGTATGGGAAGCTCTATGTCTGTCCAAAGTCTGTCCAAAGTTATCACAGGAGTTATAATCAACTGTGACAGATGGTATTAAAACAAGCCAAGGGCTGAACCCAACTCTTATGTTTGGGACAAATCAATTTGAAGACTAAAGAAGCACTCAAATCCCAAAAAACGTGATAGGTGTTTCGCCCGAGGTGCTGAACCAATAAAGGACAACTGTCTGTAAAACAAGTCTGCACTCACTCGTAAAAAAATTTAATAAATAAATAATATATTTTTTTTTTAAACTTGATTTTTTTTCTCCCACTTGCGAGTGTGAATCAATATTTTCTTGTCCAAATAAATGAGTGAATCAAACCTCAGGGTCAAGAGTGGAGAATCACTGTTGGGGCAAGCTTTGTGCCTAGAAGGATAACATCAATGACTGTGCAAAGACAGTATATTACAAAGACCGTTTTAATTCAAAAGACAGATGCTTCCTCACCCCCCCCCCCCCCCCCCCCCAAAGTAAATGAGCTACAAGGCCGTTAAGATAAACAACTCCAAGTACAATAGCAAGGGTAACTACTAGCAACAGGACACAGGACACAATAACACCATAGATACTTAGTGTAAAATGGATACAGACCAGCAGGCGGAATGAACAGAGATATCACAACAACACCATAGATACTTAGTGTAAAATGGATACAGACTGGCAGGCAGAATGAACAAAGATATTTAGCTTGGAAATAAGAGAGAGGAAGTCAGATAAAAACTGTACTCCACCTGCAGGAGTTTCCATCGCATGTTGAGGTCATCGAGCTGCCTGGACATGCCGGAGGAGAGCTGGACATCGAGGGGTGTCAGCTGACTGGAGAGCTCATTCGCCACACGGACGTCCTGTTTCAGGGGAGCGATCTCCTCCTTAAAGGCCTGTCCCAAAAAGAGAAGGACAGTGAGCAGTGGCCGAGACCATCCCCAACGCAAACGCACTCGCCCGTCTTAGGAAGACACAGCCAAACATACAACCTGGGAGTCGCTGGTTCCTTCAAAGCACAAAGGATGCAGATGCGTCCGAGGGGTCTTTGTGTGGGTAGAAATTTTGGGACTGACCGATATTCCCATTTCACCTTCCTGACTTATTAAGTGTACTCGTCGGTACTTTTAGTACCCGACAGAATGTCCAGCCTGGACATCGAACAATACTGGAGAGTACAAACATGCTAAATTTAAATTCTCATGGAAAACCAATGCTATTCTTGGGGAAAAAAGCACCAGTCTTTGGGGATTCTTCATTAAAAATGGGCAAATATTCCCAGATTGCACTGCAGCACTGACTCACTTATGGGTCTTTGCGTTATGACTTTACATTTAGCACAGAAGGATAAGGTCACAGTAAAATTAATGGGTAGTTCTGCGACAGAACCCCTGCTCTGGACCTCGCAGGCCTCCGTACTCACAGTGGTCTTCTCGATGTGGCCCTGCAGTGAGTCGATGAGCAGGTCGCCCACGGGCTGCCAGCCCGCCTTTGTGTCCTCCAGCTCGGCCAGCCGCAGGTCCAGCTGGCCCATGGCACCTCTGAGGTCCTGGAGCTTCTCCAGAGCCCTGTCCACCTGCTGCTGCCAGCTGCCTGCGTGGGCACTCAGCCGCTCCCAGCGTTCCCCAACCTCGGCAGTCTGCTTCCGGATGGCCTTGGCCACGCGCTGGGCCTTCTCCTCTGGCGTCAGCTCTGCCGGGGAAAGAGGAAAATCGTCACCAGGGGGCGCTAGAGAGGGGCCTGCCATTCCAGCTCCTTACTGAGTACACACAGTCACCCCTGGGTTTGATTGGCTACAGTGACTGTGCAATAGGGATAAGCCAGTTGTAACCTCACCTTACTGGTAGAAAACAGAGAGGAGCTCCACCAATGACATCGATAAATTATCTTGAGTACTTCGATAACAACCAGTCCAATAACACTGATGGTGATTGGTGGACACTATTACCTGCTAATACCCACAGGAAGCCAGGACGTACACGTATCCACCAATCACTATTGCCGTTGTCAGATTGGTTGCTAATAAGGAGCTCCACGATTGGTTGCTACCAACAAGCTCTGTAATTGGCGGGGCTCATCTCTCGTTTTTCTACCAAAACACTCCAACCAAACACCCACTCCTTCGTCCAAAAGGGGTCGATTTTCTAAAGCTTTCAAGTCAACTTCTTTCAGAGAAATTAAACGGTTTCCTGTTCTAGACAAAGGCACAGTAAGTGTTGAAGAGGACGGGCTGCGTTCAAGGTTCCTCAGACTCCAGAGAATTATAGGAGATTGTGGGTAAACCAAGGACCGAACCTCGGAGGTCGGCTTCTTCAGGGACAACGTTTCTCTTTCTCTTTCTGATCAAGGATCAAGAGGATGTGCTCAACTCATCAAAAAGCCTTCTTTGTGCACCTGCGAAAGCTTTGTCTCTTTGTCCGCCCCGGCACGGAAAAGTTTTTAACTCCCTCCGAGAGCAGCTTAACACAGTCCTGTCAGGGGCCGTGCGCTCGTAATTTAAAGAAAAAAATAACTTATTATTTTCTCACACCAGTGAAAATGTCTAAAAGACTCAGGAGTACAATACAGAGACCTTGCCTGAGTCCTCAGAGGCTGTCATTTTTAACATTTCATTACCTCTTATTCATTTTCTTCCTTCCCATTTGTGAAATGTTTAGGGGCACTGAAGTACGAGAGCATCTTTGCTTGAGGTGGAAAAACTCCTCGGCGAGCGCTTTAGCTGGCGGAATAAGACTGCGCTGCATCACGGCAGCGGGTCCATCCCATCCCCGGGATTGGCGAACCGTAATTATGCGCCATGCCGCGGAACTGCCCAGGGCTTCCAGGGCGGCAGTGTAGCATAATGGTTAAGGTACTGGCCTTGTAACCGAAAGGTTGCAGGTTCGATTCCCAGGTAGGACACTGCCGTTGTACCCTTGAGCAAGGTACTTAACCTGAATTGCTTCAGTATATATCCAGCTGTATAAATGGCTAATATGTAAAAAAATGCTTAAATAAAGTTGTGTAAGTCGCTCTGGATAAGAGCGTCTGCTAAATGCCTGTAATGTAATGTAATGTAATGTTCCACCCTGTTTCCAGCCATAAAAATCCAGGAGCCGCCAAGCTCTCTCTCACCCGCACAGTTTCCATTTTCCCCAACTAACTCGGGCCCTGATTTCAATATAACACATGTTCTTTTCACAGTTATTATACTAAATTTGGAATCGGCGGTTGAGTCCTGTGCCGTGTCAGCATATGGGTGTTCGATGCATCCTGAAGTCCCGTCTCGTCAGCCAGCATCTCTTCCCCTTCTCACGGACCCCCTATAACCAGGGGTGGGCAACTCCAGGCCTCGCGGGGCGGGGCGGGCGGGCGTGCGCGCAGGTCTTTGCTGCCACCAGTCAGCGATTATTTAATTAGCCCAATCATTTACATTATCTGGTATTTTAGCTACATTCCGCGATATGAACAGCAGCCGATGAACGTTCTTGTGCCCGTGTGCATTGTATTGTAGCGTTTTATTGCGGTCTAATTTACGAGCGGATCGGTGTTTGCACTGAATTTGAATCGGTTGAATGCAGGAGAGCATTCCTGGGAGACTTGCCCAAAAACTTCTGACAAACTTTAATATTCAAGCAATCTTTTCCTTTTCTTCTTCCTTTAATTAAAAAAAAAAGATCTGGTGCATTCTGGGCCTTAAGCGCCATCAAATGCAAAGCATAAAAAACAAGGTTTAAGAGGACGTGGCTTGCGGAGGTCGAAGCCCGTCCTGGGCTCTGGGCTGGCATATTCTCGGGCCCCTTACCGGTTTTGGGTTGCAGGTTTCTCCGTGGCTCCTCCGGGCCCTCGATGGGCTGGTCGGCCAGGAACATGCAAGCCTGGTCCAGGGTGCTGACCACCATGGGCTCCCTGGTCTTCAGCTCAGTCCTGAGGGCCTGAAACAGACACACGAAGGGTTTTTTGGGATTGTTTTTGCGTCTGAAGCCTGACGGATGGGGATAATGCCGTTAGCCACGTGAGGAATGAATAACATTGTGCTGCTGTCTCAGTTCTGCCAAGAAGAAAATGAGAAAATGAGAGAAAAAGAATAATCTCAGCCTGTCTCGGAGAGCAATGACTGTAATAAATGTCTTAAGCGTTAAAAAATGAATAAATCTTGAGGATAACAATACAACACCTGATCTTATAAACCCGGAAAATAAAGTCTGAAAACAAAATTAAGACGGCAAATGTTTTTTCATTGCTTAGAAAATAGGTTCGGTGTTTTCTGATATTAGAAAAATATTTGCAGAAGAATCAGCAGCAGAACTAAACCACTATTGACTGGAATGACTAGCAATAACCCCCAAATCATCCATTTCACTACAAAAAAAAAGAAATAAAGAAAGAAAGATAAAACATTTTCATAACACACAGGCACAGAAAGCTCAAGTACATTAAGTTTTATACTCAGAAAAACCAAGGACACGAGAGGCACTGCAACACTAAGATAGCGGTTAACACGGAGCGGCTAATTTCGCCCTTTGAAGAGCAGGTTTAAAAAAAAAACTTTTTTTTTTTCAAAATTCAAAAGTCAGTGTTCTAGAACTCCATTTCTTTCATTTACCAGTAGTGATCGTTACGTCAGTGTTAGAATGTTCAGTTAAGGAGGGGCAGGGAACTGGGCGCGGGGGGGGGGGGGGGGGGGGGGTACGTCCCCTAGGTCACCACAAAATTAGCTGAGCTTCCAAATAAACTGCTAGCTCAAAGATCGGCCCTGAGGCGCAATCTGAGGGCTCCACCTTGAACCCCCCCCCCCCCACTGCGAAGAGGAGGAGGAGGAAGAGGGGGCGGGCGGGCGGGTTGGACGGACGGCCGAATTCATTATAGATGGAGCGCTGGAGGGAAGGCTGAAGGAGCCAGAATAACTCGGCAAACATCATTACCCCCGGAAAGCCGAGCATGAAGGACGGGGGATGGGGGGTGGGGGGTGGGATGTTGAGGGGGCGTGGGGGGGGGGGTAAGGCACATAAAGGAAGATGTGCCCCGGGGTACCTATCAAACACAGGTGCACACACCGGGCCGCCCACCTCCAAGGAAAGATACACAGGTAATTTGCGAGTACTGTTCTCAGAAAGGTCGCTGCATGTCCTATAAGCTCCAATGTAATTTAAACAAACTCAATTTACAAAAGAACGAAAAAAAAAAAAAAAAAAGCTCCTGAGTACTGGTCTATCAGTTTTAAAATTTAGGCAGAGTATCTGGTTTGGCGAATCCAATCATTTCAGTCACAGGCCTTGAAAAGGGCACTCAGAGTTTGCTACCACAACACAGTCGTTCCAAATATATTACGTTCCAGATATTTTTTTCCATAGAATATATTTTTAATTAATTTCAAGGCCAAAGCACAAGAGTAGATGTTACATAGCAATTGTTCAGTCATCAGTCGCAGGTATTTATTTTATTATTTTTTTAAAGTAATTTCTTTGAGGCTTTCCAGCTTTATTGGACAGCACAGCGTAGAGAGATAGGAAGAATAGGGAGCGAGAGAGAGAGAGAGACATGGTACAAAGGTCACCCGGTCTGATTAGAACCGCTCACGTTACGGCTGCCAATGAGCATGTGCACGGTGCTCTTACAGGCTACAGCACTGAGACACACCTGTCGCAGGTAATTCTAAGAAAGGTGAAGCCAGCAGGAACGAGTCCACACAAGCTATCTTTCACAGAACACTCACAAGTGCGTGACTTTGTGCTCCACAGATTATAATGGCAAAACAGCAATTAAGACTAATTATTGAATATGTAAACATGAACGGATGAGTACTCCCATGAGTGGGGAAAAAAGGATTAAAGGATGTTTCTTTAATCAAATTCCTCTTATGCAAACAAAATTATAAATAGTGTTTTCTCTTCTAACATGGAATAATATTTTCATGAAGTGGGGATTCGAGAGACAAAAATTGTGAAGTGCAGTGGAATGAACAGTGTAAAGTGCAGTGAAATGAACAGTGTAAAGTGCAGTGGAATGAACAGTGTAAAGCGCAGTGAAATGAACAGTGTAAACTGCAGTGAAATGAACAGTGTAAAGTGCAGTGAAATGAACATTGTAAAGCGCAGTGAAATGAACAGTGTAAAGTGCAGTGAAATGAACAGTGTAAAGTGCAGTGAAATGAACAGTGTAAAGTGCAGTGAAATGAACAGTGTAAAGTGCAGTGAAATGAACAGTGTAAAGTGCAGTGAAATGAACAGTGTAAAGTGCAGTGAAATGAACAGTGTAAAGTGCAGTGAAATGAACAGTGTAAAGTGCAGTGAAATTAACAGTGTAGAGCGCGATGAAATTAATAGCTTTCCAAGTATTTATGAAATGATATTTGAGATGAATTCCCCTTCAAAAATGCTTCAATGTTATTTTCTTGCTTGCTGTGTATCACAAAATATGGTTGTGTTTTTAATTTCAAATGTAGTCATTTTGTTTCTTTTTAAAAAATTTAAATTCTTTTTTTTTATTTTATTTTTTTTACTGAGGCTGGGTCTACACTTTCAAATCCAATAAAACACAGAGCTGTTTTCCAGATTGTTCTGCAGTTTTTATTACTGCAGATACTGTCTATGGTAGCGAAGAAATAAATGCAAACATAACGGCTCCCCGCGACAGTAATAAAAAAAAAAATGGAGAAAATGATTTTAAAAAGCTCTGCACTCTATCTGAGTATAGACCTCTGAAGGACCTGTCGATATCTGTGTTCCATTACGGCAGTCTGGGCACACACACACGAGGCCGAGCCGGCTGACCTGCGCCTGCCCTTGGCTAAGGAAGGGAGGGAGGGGGAGGGAGAGAGGGAGAGAGAGAGAGAGAGAGAGAGAGAGAGAGAGAGAGAGAGAGCGAGAGAGCGAGAGAGAGAGAGAGAGAGAGAGAGAGAGAGAGAGAGGGGCTGCTTTAACAGGAGGAGGACTCGGGACAGGAAACTCCATTACCAATCATGCCCCTGGATCCCTGCCCTCTTACCCCCACCCTGTTGGGCTAACACATGGCCCGGAATGGGGGACGGGGTGGAGCCCTACCCTCTCCCTCTCGCCCCGCTGGGCCCACATACTGCCCGGGACGGGGGACCGGGATGGAGCAGATGTTTGGACGTTTCTCGTGTGGGTGCGACTGCATGGATGCGCACAGCATGCTGGGAAATACATAATCTTTTTGTTCTGTCTCATCCAGACACACATAAATACATACTGTCATTCTCACAGACAGACAGACAGACACACACACACACACACTATCTCTAACTGACTGTCTGCCTCTATGTGCTCCTGGAGCTGTCTTTGTTTCTGCCTGTCTGTCTGTCTCTCTCTCACACATACACAGACACACACATTCTCTCTCTCTCTCTCTCATAGAATATATGCTTTCAATTACCAGGTTAAGGTAATTAACATTCCTTTTAAATTCAGCAATGGGGAAAAACAAACAAAAAAATGTGTTGACTGTTGTTAAAGCGGTTGAACACACACACACACACACACACACACACACACACACACACACACACACACACACACACACACACACACACACACACACACACACACACACACACACACACACACACACACACACACACACACACACACACACACACACACACACACAGTGTAGGGCACAGTGGTTGTCTTGGTGGGCTGGTATAGGACTACGTATGCATCATTATCTCTCAGTGTGCCATTAAACATGGCCGAAACAACAATCAATCAGAAGAGCAACTACCAGTATCAAAAAAAAACATGATCATCCTAAAATAATACACTGGCCTGCTGTTGATTAATGACGGTTTTCCCTCTGTTTCAACTATTTAAAATGATGCCAATGACTTCTAAAAGGAGAACCAGCTGTGACCAGTGATTTCCTTAATGTGACACCTTCAACAAGAACGCCACCTTACATATGCAAATAGAACATTGAAAGGAAGGTATTTCTGCAGTCACTGAAAAGGATTTTCTGCAATTGTGCTGCTAAGCGGGCAGTCAGCCTCGGAGGATAAGGTCCACACCTGGGCCTTTGTGGACTTCACCGTTCCAGTCATTTCCTCCTAGACTATTCTCGGACATATCTCGAACAGGAAGCTCAAAGCAGCGGACGGGAAATTTGGAGTAAGCCGCGTAAATCCGCTTTCTGCTTCGTCGGAGGCAGCCTTCGAAACTCCCTTCCATGGGAGGGCATCCTTCACATAGAATCTGTCCGAGGAAAGTTGTCAAAACATTGCTCCCGTCTGCCCGTGGATTCCGCGATCACCATGGTAACATCCACCCATCACCCATGTGACACTTGCGCGGTTCCTGTCCCCTGTTCCTGTCACTTTGCCTCAGGTAAATGCTTCCGCAATAATCTGTCGACTGACGAAAGAAAAAAAAATGACAGTGGCAGGCAACGCGGAAAATTCCGCAACGGTGTCCTTTCACAAAGCCTCATAGGAGCAGAGGCCCCTGTATCCCACGGCAACAAGAAGCATGAACCAATCGGAAATCCTGCTTTAAAAAAAAAACTGCAATAACGTACTCTCTCGATATGACCGGACAGGTGTGTCAGTGTCACCCATTAGAGACACACCTTCGTTGCAGCTATGCTTTAAGAGACTCTACACTGCAAAGCATTGGAATATATCTGAACAGC
The DNA here is from genome assembly GCA_029718625.1 of Synaphobranchus kaupii. Lineage (NCBI taxonomy): Eukaryota > Metazoa > Chordata > Actinopteri > Anguilliformes > Synaphobranchidae > Synaphobranchus > Synaphobranchus kaupii. The sequence continues at coordinate 9,139,651 of CM056381.1, read as the reverse complement.
TTTCTGAAATATAACCAGGTAATTTATCAATATCATCCCCAAGTGCTCAATCGTGCTGCCTGGAAGTATGACCTTGACCAAGCGCAAAAAGGACAAAACCGTACGTTAGTCCAAGCGCCAGCCCGTGGACAGACTTAACCACCTTATGCCTTCTGCCGATAAGGCAATATGGAGGTGATAAAAATCACAGGGGACTGCAGTCATTTTTATGATCGTTTCCTAGTCTTTCCATAGGCCGTTCGCCATTCACTGTGCTGACAGCCTGCGAGCCCCGTCTGAGAGAAAACAGGAGGAAAAAAGAGGAGAGGAAGCTCGAATTCTGCCAGCTCTGTGGGGTATTTACTTTGAAATTTAAAATCTGGTGTCGTACAGCGCACATCGTTTTGTTTCTCTGACCGTAAAAATAGGCCATCTGTTTCTCCGTGGCTTTTATTTCGAACCCAATTAGAATATATGCTTTCAATTACCGGGTTAAGGCAATTAAACATTCACAAGGCCCTCCTTCTAAATTCAGCAACGGGGAAAGGCAAACAAAAAAATGTGTTGACTGCTGTTAAAGCGGTTTAACACACACAAGCACACGCGCACACACACACACACACACACACACACACACACACACACACACACACACACACACACACACACACACACACACAGTGTAGGAGTTCTAATCCCTGGCTTTCAACCCTCTCAGCAATGTAGGCAGGGACTCAGTAAACAGCCGTTCCGTGAGACTAACCGTACACGACTACGCAGCACGACAACACTCGCCATGAGGTCCGAAACGGATTCCAAAAAAACGCAGAAAGTGAGCCTGCTTATCAAAGAAGCATTATTTTCAATTCGACGTCGGAGGCGTTAGCATCGGAGTTAAGCGATCCTCCTGTCGCATATAAGACTCCGCTCACTCCGCCGTTCAGTCAGATTTACATTTCTCGCGTACCCCGCACGTCACCTCAAAAAAAAAGACATTCCATTTCCCCCCACTGTTGAAAATAAAGTCGACATTTCAGTCCCTGTGGACTTGGGGAACATACGCGGCTGTCACCTTAAGCAAATCTACCGACTTTAGAAACCGTCTTTTATTTATTTTTTCCTCCCCCTCCACATCTGTTGTCATGACACTTTCATTTATTAACCAAATGCAATTTATGAATTTGTGGTTAATGAAATGCAACATACTAATGCGCAAACACTTACAGTGATAAAAAATAACCTTGTGTCGGAGACAGATAATACTGTGCAGAATTTACTGTGGGCCACAGGCAAATGTTCCCTTAATGACATAAATTTAATAAAGTTGATTGATGACTTTAATCGTACTGAAACTGAAGCAGCTTTCTTTATTAGATAATTAAATGCCTGATTAATAAAAACCTATTATGCGGAAATCAGGAGAAAAACATCGGCCAAAATCGATATCCTGGCGTAGACCGCTTTCATCCTTCCTTATCATATTCAGCCATCCCAGCTGCCATTGATTGTTGAGTTAAGCCCATTACAATAAATAACCTTCCTTAACTTAAAAAAAGAAAAGAATTTCCATGCTATTTTTTAACAATCAGCTTGGTATCGATTCATCAAATCACTGACGTTCCCACCTATTTTTTCAAGCACCCAAAAGTCCCAAGTGTTCTAATGATAATTTAGTTGTAATGATACTGTATGTTATAACTGAGGAGAAAGGGAACTCTGGTTGATCGGGTATCATGTGTATTTCCAGGTGAAAAGGGTAAAAAATGGAACGGATAAAAGATAATAAACGAAGCCTATAATAACATATGTGTGTATATGTTACACTAACGTACCACACACAGAACATAAATAATTCAGTCCTTTCTCCGACAGCCCCCGGGGCTGTTTGAAAGAGAGCCATGTTTTCGATTTGCAGACAAGATGACAGGTTCTACTGATGTGGGTCCAAGCGCGGGACGCCATTTTGTGCCTTTCCAGGGGCCCCAGTCGCCAGCGCTCAGCGGCAGTCTCAGTGTCTCTCTCCTCCACCCGGCACGCACACACACACACACGCAGAGCCGTGCCCTTACGCAGGGTGGACTCAGCGTGTTTACACAGCGAGAGCTCGACCGGGTCCAGTGGCCTTGCTGCGTTTAATAAGCTCCCTGATATTCTCCGTCCGAGCCCCCTGACGAGGGCCATGGTAAGTCAAGCAGGTGAGGGATCTGATTGGCTCATTTGAAAACAAACCCCCCCCCAAACAGTGATTATGTAGCTTGGCACAGGGCCAGACAGCAACTGAAGAATGAAACCCAAGCCAGCCACACGCTCACTAGCTCTCTCTCTCTTTTGCTCTTTTTCTCTCTCTCCCTTTTCCTCTTTCGCTCTTTTCCCCACTCTCCCTTTTCCTCTTTCTCTCTCTCCCTTCTCCTCTCTCTCTCTCTCTCTCTCCCCCCTCCTGTATGCCCGCTCTGGGTGTTTAAAGGTTGTATCAGCGATTTTGGGTGGAAACATAAATGATCACATTCATCTGATTTTTCCTCACGATCCGCTAGCTGCCCGCCCCATAAGCAGGCCGTCAAAAAACCGCGTCTCTGTAGGCAGCCTATGCTCCGAGATCGTACACAAAAACAATGGTACTACCAACTACTCAAAACCAAAATAAACAGTATTCCAACCAATCACAATGATCTGCACAAACGTGACGTCACTTCTGAAGCGAAATCCCAAACAAACATACTTATGAATAATTATGTTATGTTTTAAAAAATAGTGTTCAAGCATCCAGAATTATAACCACGTTAATAACGTTTGTAAGAAACCAAACCGTTTGTAAATCCGTCAAGATTTCAGCGAGATAAGAGTATTAGCGTTTGTGCAGATCATTGTGATTGGTTGGAATACTGTTTATTTTGGTTTTGAGTGGTTGGTAGTACCATTTGTTTTTGTGTACGATCTCGGAGCATAGGCTGCCTACAGAGACGCGGTTTTTTGACGGCCTGCTTATGGGGCGGGCAGCTAGCGGATCATGAGGAAAAAAAAAAAAAATTTATGTTTCCACCCAAAATCGCTGATACAACCTTTAACTGTTGAGATGGAGTTTGGAAAAGGTCACATGGGCTACAGTCACCTTGCTCTCACAAAGGCTGAATAACTGAAAAACACAAAAACAACGTGAAAAGGGAGATGAATGTGAATAATATGAATGACGGCTCTGAGAATAATGAAACGCACTCGCTTGTGTAACAGTCTATGAGGTCTTTCCACACGCAGTGCATTTACATCAGTGGAACCCGCCCAAAAAGGGAGGCATGGAACATTTCTATGCTTCTCCTCCCTTGTTTTTGCACGTCCAATCACGGTCCGACGCTCATGGGAACCGGCCGTTTTTCGCGCTTCGGGAGAGCGCGGGCGAGCGCGTGACGTCCTGCGAGGCTTGCGATGTCAGCCGCCGCTTCTCATCGAGTCGGGGGTTCGCACGGACACGAGTTGGAGGATGACTGTTCACCCACAGCGTGACGGGCGGACTTGCGGGCCGTCCTATCGACCAGCAGGGGTGGCTGGTGCGAGAAGAGACACGGCCGTCGTGGCCCGCTGCGACTATCCCATCCCTGGGTGACACTAAGGCATTAAAGCCAGTCGTGCGTCACCCAGAGGCCACAGCCGGTATCGCTACCACACGGCCCAACCCTGCGCTATAACAGCGCCTTAACAGAACAAGTCGCCCAGCAGTTCCCTGTTCCAAACATTTTAAGAATAAATCAGGATCCTATTTGTGCCGTTTATGCCCTGATCGCGATTTATGCCATAACTGGAATATTTTGACAGAAGATTGTTGTTTTATTAATGCTTGTGAACGGATAATCTTGTTTCTTGCATAGCAGCAGGTCTGTCCTGAAAATTAGATATTTTAACCTGGATAAATAAAAGGTAAAATAAAATTTGAAAAGATCCTGAGCTGAATAATTATGACAGGCATATTTACCTACATTGATGCTGCGCACGAAACGAAGAAACAGCTACTCGGCGTACACACACACACACAGTGCAATGCAGCGAATCGGAGCAGTAACGATAAGACAGCCAGGGAGATAAATTACTTCAGCAGATAGAGGGGATGCTCTTCAAATCTTTAAAGCTTAAACATTTTAACTTTGCTGCCACAACTTGCTGGTTCTTGGGGGGGGCTCAGGCTTTTTCTATTTTTCATTTTCCTTCATCTTTGAGACAGTGTCACTGCAAAAATCTCTATTCAAAAAAATTAATTTGAATTGTAATTCCCCACCCCCCCTCACCCTCTCTTCTGCCTTGGTACCTCTCTACCCAGCAAAAATATGCTTTTGAATAAGACCAAACGGTGTATGGCAGCATGGCTGTATTCCACTTAAATTCACTTGATTAATGAAATGATATTTGATATGTTTGTTTGTGTGATGTGGGTCTGCCCCACTGTCTCTGTCTTTTTGTTGTTGCTGGGGCTACAACTGAAGTTCCCGAATGGGAAAATAAAGGTTATTCTATTCTATATCGCTCACTTTCGTTATGTATACATGACGGTCGGTTATCACCCGCTCCCGTTTCCCCAGTTATTTGTCTGGTTTTTCTAAATTGTTCAGCGGTGCCGTTACGCATTAGTGCTGGGGCACGTCCCGCCGTTGATGAAACGCCGCTGCCGTCAATATTTACGTGCGATGTGCTTTCATTTGAGGGGTACTTCACAAAGCGGGATTAAGGAGTTAGCCGGCTAACTCTTGTAAATATTTTGAAGTAACCCAGGCTCTCAGCCAATCAGATGTCGTCAAATTCTAAATATTTACAGAGGTTAGCCGGATAACTCCTTAATCCCGCTTTGTGGAAATATCCCCCACGCCCCCCCCATTGTGGAAGCACAGAGCTGCTGCCTCTGGGCTCAGACACGCCCACCTCACACCTGCCCCGCCCGTCCTGTAAACACCTCGCATTCGTCCTTTTCTGAAGCCTCTAATGGGTCCGGTCCACCCCCCCCCAGCCCAGCCCAAATTTTCTCTTCACCCCAAAACGTCCGATCACACCTGTGCTGTAATAGTGTGTGTGGTGAAAAGCCGCGCCCCCCCCCCCCACCGCCCCAGTTAATATTTTACAATTTACAGTTGATGTTTTTGATTTCAAGTGCACGGGCTGATTATATTGCCGATGACAATGGTTTTAAGAGAAGGGACATGGGTGGGTGAATAATGAGAGCATGTGGTATGGGGGGGGGGGGGGGGCGTGAAAGCCAGTAAGCTCATTGGCTAAGGAGCGGAGGTGGTGGGCGGGGGGGGGCGGGCCTTTAAAAAAACGATTCTGCAATGTCTAATGACAATCTCCGTCCGTCCATCTCCCCCCAGAAGAATGAACTGAATCAATGTCTATGAAATGATTACAGATAAGCTATTGAAGGACTGTACAAAAAGCCCATTTCCCATCCCACCCCCCCCCCAACCCTCCCACACCCCTCCCCCACCCTCCCCCACCCTCCCCCACCCCCGCCCACAGACAAAGCAGGGAGGCGGAGCCCTCACAGCCCATAAATATCTAAAAGAGTGAAGGTCAGCTCTTTTGTCATCTAAAAAGAGCTGTTTGTCTAAGATGTCACCGTGGACCGAGCGAGCAGGAATGAGGTATTTATGAGCCCCTCCCACACCCCACGCTATGGTGAGCACTCGATTCTAACGCCCCACAATAGAGGGGGGCGGTCGCTGCCTCGCAGCTGCAGCTACGTGACCGGCGGCTTTCCGGGTCGCGCCCGTACGGAGACGCGGGTGGTTCGCGCTGACGGGAACGGAGGAGGGAGAATGCGACGCTGCGGTTGTTTGCGACGCTGCGCTCGACTGCACCGGTGCACTCTGGGACGGGATGCAGCGTGCGCATCAGCGGCGTGTCGCCGCGCGCGGGTTTTTACCGCCATGCCCCCCGAAGCTCCGCTCACCGCCGCGGACTCACGTTTACGCCGAACGCCTCAATCAGCCCCACTGTCGCCTCATTGAAAGCCACATTTTAAGTGGTTGCTTTTCTGATTAAATAAATGGACAGGCCATTTAACAGAACCCGCATCGCTGGGAACAAATTGGCATTGATCTGCGTGAAAACTGCTGTGCAGGACGCTGATGTCACTCACAGATACAAACGACAATGAAGCAAAGGACAAACATAACGGCCTGGATGTACAATACCCAGTCAATATCACAGAGCTGTGGGCCCAACACAGACACACACACCGGAAAGGACAACAGGCCGTCAGAAAAACAGGTTGGCATAGAGAGAGAGAGAGAGAAAGAGAGAGAGAGAGAGAGAGAGAGAGAGAGAGAGAGAGAGAGAGAGAGAGGGGAAAACAGATAGACAGACAGTCAGTCAGACAGTCATACAGAAACAGTCAGATAGACAGAGAGAGACAGACAGACAGACAGAGACAGAGATTTGCATTTGCATTTGAGTCAGACAGACAGACAGAGCAAGTCAGACAGACACAGACAGACTGACCGTGCAGTGGTTCTGCTGCTGTAGAAGGGTGGGGATGTCTCCTCCGATTGGCTTCTGTTTGTCAAGCTCCTCCTCCTTCAGTCCCAGCCACCTCCACAGCTCCTCCAACAGGGCCAGGAGCCGACTCCACCTCTCTGCACTGGCCTCCAGGTGCACCCTGGGAAATCACACCCACATCCGTGTACAAATCCGTGTGTGCACCTAAGAACCCCTTTAAATCTGGGAATACACACCCCTTTAAATCTGGGAATACACACCTGTTTACATCGTTCACCTCAGAAGCGACTCTCTGCTGGTGTTGCGCGCTAACCTCGCATGGAATCAAAACCGTTTTACCTTTTTACCATGGCATTATGGTTGAAAATTGCAGGGTTGAAAATGTTATCATTCCTTGAGTTATGAAACACCGAGCACATAAAACTGGACGAGAACGTTCAGAGCTAATCAGCAACCAGTTCAGCCTCAAGGATCCATGTGATGAGGAGATAACAGAGTCATAGACCGCCTTAACCCTTTAAGGTGCAAGATCACAAATATCATGTGATTAGAATGTTCTTAACTGAACATTCTAATGCTGATGTAACAATCACTACTGGCAACTCAAAGCAATGGAATTCTAGAACACAGACTTTTCAGAAAACCATTCCAAAAAAAACGCTACTCTTTAACGGGTTAATTAATCAATTAAGTGCTGATGATGAAGGAAAAAGCAGCGGGCCCTGGACCACTGCACCAGAGGAACCCCTAACATCCCGGGGATCGCAGGCGAACACTCGTAACCAATGAGAGCGGTTCACGTTCTGGGGAATAACTGTTCACAGGCTGCAAAAAGAGGTCCATCACATCCACTCAGCCAAGCGAACGTCCTCGTGTTAATTTGGATCTGGTTAAATACGGAACGAGGAGCGTTTGGGTGCGATGGGGTGGCATTAGTGCCCCCAGACAGATACATCCCCTCTGTAACGCAGGCAGATTGATGCCGTCTAACAGTTTGTTTTGACAGCCACCACTTAGCGCTAATTACAAGCGAGCGACACGGACGAGGGCGAACGAGGCAGCCGAGCCCCAGAAACGTAGAGTAGCGGCTGAACTTCCTAATCGTACATGCACGACAATTAAGATTTAATGGCCTAAATGATCAGGCGGTGTTAGGCAATTAAGTATGTGTCGATGTTTTACTCTATGTCCCCATGTCTAACGTGTTATATCAGCATAATGGGGCAGGGTGCGGCCCGTTTCTGCAGGGGCCTTCAGAGTTCACAGCCATGAACATCAACCGAATTCATTCTCATTACGCCACGGGCCAATCTGTCTCAGTGCACCAGAGGGCATTACTCGTCTAGCGCTTTCCCCTGGAGGATCATGGGGAACGTAGTTCCTGGTTCTCACAGCTCGCTCGCTCGAGCTCTCGCCAAGAGCTGGAAGCAGCCCATCAAACGAAAACGAACTGCGCGAATCTGAGTCATAAAAAAGTAAATATATGATGCAATGTAAAATGCAAATAAGGAATGTATTTCAAAAACATAAAAATGGAATCAAATCTTATTCTTTTCGATAGATCAGAAATGACATTTGTTGCTACTTAAATGCGCATCACATCTTCATATCTTCGGGAGCATATTTTGCAATATGCTGCAGCGCGGTGACTTGGTTAAGAAGTGGAAATATTAACACATTTATGCAGCATAACACATATCTTAATAAACATCAAACACTGGCTCATTCCATGTCCCTGTGCCGTAGGCCATTAGCATGTAGAGAGATTCATAATGATCAGAGGCGATCTACATTAAAAAAAAGCAGAGAGCAAACGTTTGCTGCGGTTGCGTCTAATTGGACTGCCGCACTTGTCCGTCACACCCTTCAGGAGGGTGGGCGGGGCTTACGGCGGGGGGCAGCAGTGATGTATGATTAGGACGATTCCAAGGGCCCTGACTGACAGAGGCCAGCTAAAAAATATGGTGTGATTACAGAAATTGCGCAGGGATGGTGGTGGGGCCCAATGTGAGATCTTTTCACGGGGCCAAAAATCTGCGGCGGGTGGGTTGGGCCCTGACCTGATGTTGGCGGACTTGGTCTTGAGATCGCTCCAGCGCTGGTTCATGTCGTCCAGCCGCTGCTGAAGGAAGATGGCTTCCTCCGAGGTGCCCAGCGCCTTGACCATCTTGGGCCTGTTGCCGTCCACGCTCTTGAAGATGTCATTGTGGGCGTCGATCTCCGCCTGGATGTCCTGCGGGAAGACAGAGGGGGGTATGCGTGAGTGCAATGCATCATGGGAGGACTGTAGGGGCAGGTCGAGTGGCTAACCACTCCCCTGGCGGTAGACGGCGATGTGCGAGTCCCGAGGGGCCCCCCTCCATCTCAAAGCGCCGCCAGGTCCCAGGGGCGGGGGGAACAGGGCCCTGAATTATTAAAACACCGTCTCGCTGAAGAGGAGCGCGGCAACAGACAGCGCCTCCTGTGATTAAAGTCATTTTTCTTCCTTTAATCTATTTACAGCCCTCAGAAAAACACACAACAGCCCAAAATCTGAGGCGCACGCGCCTCAAACTCAAACTCTGGCCTCCTTCTGTCCGCCGTCGTCTTCCTAACCGGGAGGGAAACTACCGCGGGCCAAACGAAAACGCACGCCGCGCGCGTACGGCGGCCAAAGGGAACGACTGGGGGGGATAATCTCCCTGAACGCGACTTCAAAAGCGAAAAATTAAAAGAAAATAATGACGAAGATGGAGATGAAGGCAGGCCGCGGGGGAGCGGATCCGCCCTGTGAAGCGCGTGCGGCGTTAGCGCTGCGAGCCGGGCTTTGATCGAAGCCTCGGGTTCGAGAGCGATCGATGAAAGGGGGGGGGGGGGGGGGGGGGATGCGAAACACAGAAATCACCCCGTTAATTAACATGGCAAACAGGATCAGGCAAACAGCCTGTAGGAAGAACGAGGCAGGACACACAGCTCAAATCTGACACACAAGAGGAGTGTGCGCGCGGCAGGGTGACAAACCGCCATTTCACAGACGCTGACTGGAGGATAAGCTAATGAACGCTAGCAACGGAACAGAAATGAATGCTCGCAATGGAACTGGATCCAGACGGCATTCAAAGTGCCTGTATTCACCATCACAGAAATGCAATATACTGAAATATAATAACTTCACACGACATAGCAAAGCTGCACAATATGGGTGAACGTACGCATAATTATCTTTAAGATATTGCAATATATTTAAAAATACCCAACCCTGTTCCTGGAGATCA
>CM056381.1:9087476-9129444 GCA_029718625.1 Synaphobranchus kaupii | reverse complement strand
CTTCGTTGCAGCTATGCTTTCTACACTGCAAAGCATTGGAATATATCTGAACAGCTTTCTGAAATATAACCAGGTAATTTATCAATATCATCCCCAAGTGCTCAATCGTGCTGCCTGGAAGTATGACCTTGACCAAGCGCAAAAAGGACAAAACCGTACGTTAGTCCAAGCGCCAGCCCGTGGACAGACTTAACCACCTTATGCCTTCTGCCGATAAGGCAATATGGAGGTGATAAAAATCACAGGGGGACTGCAGTCATTTTTATGATCGTTTCCTAGTCTTTCCATAGGCCGTTCGCCATTCACTGTGCTGACAGCCTGCGAGCCCCGTCTGAGAGAAAACAGGAGGAAAAAAGACGAGAGGAAGCTCGAATTCTGCCAGCTCTGTGGGGTATTTACTTTGAAATTTAAAATCTGGTGTCGTACAGCGCACATCGTTTTGTTTCTCTGACCGTAAAAATAGGCCATCTGTTTCTCCGTGGCTTTTATTTCGAACCCAATTAGAATATATGCTTTCAATTACCGGGTTAAGGCAATTAAACATTCACAAGGCCCTCCTTCTAAATTCAGCAACGGGGAAAGGCAAACAAAAAAATATGTTGACTGCTGTTAAAGCGGTTTAACACACACACACAAGCACGCACACATACACGTGCACACACACACACACACACACACACACAGTGTAGGAGTTCTAATCCCTGGCTTTCAACCCTCTCAGCAATGTAGGCAGGGACTCAGTAAACAGCCGTTCCGTGAGACTAACCGTACACGACTACGCAGCACGACAACACTCGCCATGAGGTCCGAAACGGATTCCAAAAAAACGCAGAAAGTGAGCCTGCTTATCAAAGAAGCATTATTTTCAATTCGACGTCGGAGGCGTTAGCGTCGGGAGTTAAGCGATCCTCCTGTCGCAGATAAGGACTCCGCTCACATCCGCCGTTCAGTCACATTTACATTTCTCGCGTACCCCGCACGTCACCTCAAAAAAAAAGGACATTCCATTTCCCCCTACTGTTGAAAATAAAGTCGACATTTCAGTCCCTGTGGACTTGGGGAACATACGCGGCTGTCACCTTAAGCAAATCTACCGACTTTAGAAACCGTCTTTTATTTATTTTTTCCTCCCCCTCCACATCTGTTGTCATGACACTTTCATTTATTAACCAAATGCAATTTATGAATTTGTGGTTAATGAAATGCAACATACTAATGCGCAAACACTTACAGTGATAAAAAATAACCTTGTGTCGGAGACAGATAATACTGTGCAGAATTTACTGTGGGCCACAGGCAAATGTTCCCTTAATGACATAAATTTAATAAAGTTGATTGATGACTTTAATCGTACTGAAACTGAAGCAGCTTTCTTTATTAGATAATTAAATGCCTGATTAATAAAAACCTATTATGCGGAAATCAGGAGAAAAACATCGGCCAAAATCGATATCCTGGCGTAGACCGCTTTCATCCTTCCTTATCATATTCAGCCATCCCAGCTGCCATTGATTGTTGAGTTAAGCCCATTACAATAAATAACCTTCCTTAACTTAAAAAAAGAAAAGAATTTCCATGCTATTTTTTTAACAATCAGCTTGGTATCGATTCATCAAATCACTGACGTTCCCACCTATTTTTTCAAGCACCCAAAAGTCCCAAGTGTTCTAATGATAATTTAGTTGTAATGATACTGTATGTTATAACTGAGGAGAAAGGGAACTCTGGTTGATCGGGTATCATGTGTATTTCCAGGTGAAAAGGGTAAAAAATGGAACGGATAAAAGATAATAAACGAAGCCTATAATAACATATGTGTGTATATGTTACACTAACGTACCACACACAGAACATAAATAATTCAGTCCTTTCTCCGACAGCCCCCGGGGCTGTTTGAAAGAGAGCCATGTTTTCGATTTGCAGACAAGATGACAGGTTCTACTGATGTGGGTCCAAGCGCGGGACGCCATTTTGTGCCTTTCCAGGGGCCCCAGTCGCCAGCGCTCAGCGGCAGTCTCAGTGTCTCTCTCCTCCACCCGGCACGCACACGCACACACACACACACGCAGAGCCGTGCCCTTACGCAGGGTGGACTCAGCGTGTTTACACAGCGAGAGCTCGACCGGGTCCAGTGGCCTTGCTGCGTTTAATAAGCTCCCTGATATTCTCCGTCCGAGCCCCCTGACGAGGGCCATGGTAAGTCAAGCAGGTGAGGGATCTGATTGGCTCATTTGAAAACAAACCCCCCCCCCCCCCCCCCCCCCCCCAAACAGTGATTATGTAGCTTGGCACAGGGCCAGACAGCAACTGAAGAATGAAACCCAAGCCAGCCACACGCTCACTAGCTCTCTCTCTCTTTTGCTCTTTTTCTCTCTCTCCCTTTTCCTCTTTCGCTCTTTTCCCCACTCTCCCTTTTCCCTCTTTCTCTCTCTCCCTTCTCCTCTCTCTCTCTCTCTCTCTCTCCCCCCCTCCTGTATGCCTGCTCTGGGTGTTTAACTGTTGAGATGGAGTTTGGAAAAGGTCACATGGGCTACAGTCACCTTGCTCTCACAAAGGCTGAATAACTGAAAAACACAAAAACAACGTGAAAAGGGAGATGAATGTGAATAATATAAATGACGGCTCTGAGAATAATGAAACGCACGCGCTTGTGTAACAGTCTATGAGGTCTTTCCACACGCAGTGCATTTACATCAGTGGAACCCCGCCCAAAAAGGGAGGCATGGAACATTTCTATGCTTCTCCTCCCTTGTTTTTTGCACGTCCAATCACGGTCCGACGCTCATGGGAACCGGCCGTTTTTTCGCGCTTCGGAGAGCGCGGGCGAGGCGCGTGACGTCCTGCGAGGCTTGCGATGTCAGCCGCCGCTTCTCATCGAGTCGGGGGTTCGCACGGACACGAGTTGGAGGATGACTGTTCACCCACAGCGTGACGGGCGGACTTGCGGGCCGTCCTATCGACCAGCAGGGGTGGCTGGTGCGAGAAGAGACACGGCCGTCGTGGCGCGCTGCGACTATCCCATCCCTGGGTGACACTAAGGCATTAAAGCCAGTCGTGCGTCACCCAGAGGCCACAGCCGGTATCGCTACCCACACGGCCCAACCCTGCGCTATAACAGCGCCTTAACAGAACAAGTCGCCCAGCAGCTCCCTGTTCCAAACATTTTAAGAATAAATCAGGATCCTATTTGTGCCGTTTATGCCCTGATCGCGATTTATGCCATAACTGGAATATTTTGACAGAAGATTGTTGTTTTATTAATGCTTGTGAACGGATAATCTTGTTTCTTGCATAGCAGCAGGTCTGTCCTGAAAATTAGATATTTTAACCTGGATAAATAAAAGGTAAAATAAAATTTGAAAAGATCCTGAGCTGAATAATTATGACAGGCATATTTACCTACATTGATGCTGCGCACGAAACGAAGAAACAGCTACTCGGCGTACACACACACACACAGTGCAATGCAGCGAATCGGAGCAGTAACGATAAGACAGCCAGGGAGATAAATTACTTCAGCAGATAGAGGGGATGCTCTTCAAATCTTTAAAGCTTAAACATTTTAACTTTGCTGCCACAACTTGCTGGTTCTTGGGGGGGGCTCAGGCTTTTTCTATTTTTCATTTTCCTGCATCTTTGAGACAGTGTCACTGCAAAAATCTCTATTCAAAAAAATTAATTTGAATTGTAATTCCCCACCCCCCCTCACCCTCTCTTCTGCCTTGGTACCTCTCTACCCAGCAAAAATATGCTTTTGAATAAGACCAAACGGTGTATGGCAGCATGGGCTGTATTCCACTTAAATTCACTTGATTAATGAAATGATATTTGATATGTTTGTTTGTGTGATGTGGGTCTGCCCCACTGTCTCTGTCTTTTTGTTGTTGCTGGGGCTACAACTGAAGTTCCCGAATGGGAAAATAAAAGTTATTCTATTCTATTCTACATCGCTCACTTTCGTTATGTATACATGACGGCCGGTTATCACCCGCTCCCGTTTCCCCAGTTATTTGTCTGGTTTTTCTAAATTGTTCAATGGTGCCGTTACGCATTAGTGCAGGGGCACGTCCCGCCGTTGATGAAACGCCGCTGCCGTCAATATTTACGTGCGATGTGCTTTCATTTGAGGGGTACTTCACAAAGCGGGATTAAGGAGTTAGCCGGCTAACTCTTGTAAATAGTTTGAAGTAACCCCCAGGCTCTCAGCCAATCAGATGTCGTGAAATTCTAAATATTTACAGAGGTTAGCTGGATAACTCCTTAATCCCGCTTTGTTGAAATATCCCCCACGCACCCCCATTGTGGAAGCACAGAGCTGCTACCTCTGGGCTCAGACACGCCCACCTCACACCTGCCCCGCCCGTCCTGTAAACACCTCGCATTCGTCCTTTTCTGAAGCCTCTAATGGGTCCGGTCCACCCCCCCCCAGCCCAGCCCAAATTTTCTCTTCACCCCAAAACGTCCGATCACACCTGTGCTGTAATAGTGTGTGTGGTGAAAAGCCGCGCCCCCCCCCACCCCCCAGTTAATATTTTACAATTTACAGTTGATGTTTTTGATTTCAAGTGCACGGGCTGATTATATTGCCGATGACAATGGTTTTAAGAGAAGGGACATGGGTGGGTGAATAATGAGAGCATGTGGTATGGGGGGGGGGGGGCGTGATGAAAGCCAGTAAGCTCATTGGCTAAGGAGCGGAGGTGGTGGGCGGGGGGGGCGGGCCTTTAAAAAACGATTCTGCAATGTCCAATGACAATCTCCGTCCGTCCATCTCCCCCCAGAAGAATGAACTGAATCAATGTCTATGAAATGATTACAGATAAGCCATTGAAGGACTGTACAAAAAGCCCATTTCCCATCCCACTCCCCCCAACCCTCCCCGACCCCTCCCCCACCCCGCCCACAGACAAAGCAGGGAGGCGGAGCCCTCACAGCCCATAAATATCTAAAAGAGTGAAGGTCAGCTCTTTTGTCATCTAAAAAGAGCTGTTTGTCTAAGATGTCACCGTGGACCGAGCGAGCAGGAATGAGGTATTTATGAGCCCCTCCCACACCCCACGCTATGGTGAGCACTCGATTCTAACACCCCACAATAGAGGGGGGCGGTCGCTGCCTCGCAGCTGCAGCTACGTGACCGGCGGCTTTCCGGGTCGCGCCCGTACGGAGACGCGGGTGGTTCGCGCTGTCGGGAACGGAGGAGGGAGAATGCGACGCTGCGGTTGTTTGCGACGCTGCGCTCGACTGCACCGGTGCACTCTGGGACGGGATGCAGCGTGCGCATCAGCGGCGTGTCGCCGCGCGCGGGTTTTTACCGCCATGCCCCCCGGAGCTCCGCTCACCGCCGCGGACTCACGTTTACGCCGAACGCCTCAATCAGCCCCACTGTCGCCTCATTGAAAGCCACATTTTATGTGGTTGCTTTTCTGATGAAATAAATGGACAGGCCATTTAACAGAACCCGCATCACTGGGAACAAATTGGCATTGATCTGTGTGAAAACTGCTGTGCAGGACGCTGATGTCACTCACAGATACAAACGACAATGAAGCAAAGGACAAACATAACGGCCTGGATGTACAATACCCAGTCAATATCACAGAGCTGTGGGCCCAACACAGACACACACACCGGAAAGGACAAGAGGCCGTCAGAAAAACAGGTTGGCAGAGAGAGAGAGAGAGAGAGAGAGGGGAAAACAGACAGGCAGACATACAGACAGTCAGTCAGACAGTCATACAGAAACAGTCAGATAGACAGACAGACACAGAGATTTGCATTTGCATTTGAGTCAGACAGACAGACAGAGCAAGTCAGACAGACACAGACAGACTGACCGTGCAGTGGTTCTGCTGCTGTAGAAGGCTGGGGATGTCTCCTCCGATTGGCTTCTGTTTGTCAAGCTCCTCCTCCTTCAGTCCCAGCCACCTCCACAGCTCCTCCAACAGGGCCAGGAGCCGACTCCACCTCTCTGCACTGGCCTCCAGGTGCACCCTGGGAAATCACACCCACATCCGTGTACAAATCCGTGTGTGCACCTAAGAACCCCTTTAAATCTGGGAATACACACCCCTTTAAATCTGAATACACACCCCTTTAAATCTGTGAATACACACACCTGTTTACATCGTTCACCTCAGAAGCGACTCTCTGCTGGTGTTGCGCGCTAACCTGGCATGGAATCAAAACCTTTTTACCTTTTTACCATGGCATTATGGTTGAAAATTGCGGGGTTGAAAATGTTATCATTCCTTGAGTTATGAAACACCGAGCACATAAAACTGGACGAGAACGTTCAGAGCTAATCAGCAACCAGTTCAGCCTCAAGGATCCATGTGATGAGGAGATAACAGAGTCATAGACCGCCTTTAACCCTTTAAGGTGCAAGATCACAAATATCATGTGATTAGAATGTTCTTAACTGAACATTCTAATGCTGATGTAACAATCACTACTGGCAACTCAAAGCAATGGAATTCTAGAACACAGACTTTTCAGAAAACCATTCCAAAAAAACGTGACTCTTTAACGGGTTAATGAATCAATTAAGTGCTGATGATGAAGGAAAAAGCAGCGGGCCCTGGACCACTGCACCAGAGGAACCCCTAACATCCCGGGGATCGCAGGCGAACACTCGTAACCAATGAGAGCGGTTCACGTTCTGGGGAATAACTGTTCACAGGCTGCAAAAAGAGGTCCATCACATCCACTCAGCCAAGCGAACGTCCTCGTGTTAATTTGGATCTGGTTAAATACGGAACGAGGAGCGTTTGGGTGCGATGGGGTGGCATTAGTGCCCCCAGACAGATACATCCCCTCTGTAACGCAGGATTGATGCCGTCTAACAGTTTGTTTTGACAGCCACCACTTAGCGCTAATTACAAGCGAGCGACACGGACGAGGGCGAACGAGGCAGCCGAGCCCCAGAAACGTAGAGTAGCGGCTGAACTTCCTAATCGTACATGCACGACAATTAAGATTTAATGGCCTAAATGATCAGGCGGTGTTAGGCAATTAAGTATGTGTCGATGTTTACTCTATGTCCCCATGTCTAACGTGTTATATCAGCATAATGGGGCAGGGTGCAGCCCGCTTCTGCAGGGGCCTTCAGAGTTCACAGCCATGAACATCAACCGAATTCATTCTCATTACGCCACGGGCCAATCTGTCTCAGTGCACCAGAGGGCATTACTCGTCTAGCGCTTTCCCCTGGAGGATCATGGGGAACGTAGTTCCTGGTTCTCACAGCTCGCTCGCTCGAGCTCTCGCCAAGAGCTGGAAGCAGCCCATCAAACGAAAACGAACTGCGCGAATCCGAGTCATAAAAAAGGAAATATATGATGCAATGTAAAATGCAAATAAGGAATGTATTTCAAAAACATAAAAATGGAATCAAATCTTATTCTTTTCGATAGATCAGAAATGACATTTGTTGCTACTTAAATGCGCATCACATCTTCGGGAGCATATTTTGCAATATGCTGCAGCGCGGTGACTTGGTTAAGAAGTGGAAATATTAACACATTTATGCAGCATAACACATATCTTAATAAACATCAAACACTGGCTCATTCCATGTCCCTGTGCTGTAGGCCATTAGCATGTAGAGAGATTCATAATGATCAGAGGCGATCTACATTTTAAAAAAAGCAGAGAGCAAACGTTTGCTGCGGTTGCGTCTAATTGGACCGCCGCACTTGTCCGTCACACCCTTCAGGAGGGTGGGCGGGGCTTACGGCGGGGGGCAGCAGTGATGTATGATTAGGACGATTCCAAGGGCCCTGACTGACAGAGGCCAGCTAAAAAATATGGTGTGATTACAGAAATTGCGCAGGGATGGTGGTGGGGCCCAATGTGAGATCTTTTCACGGGGCCAAAAATCTGCGGCGGGTGGGTTGGGCCCTGACCTGATGTTGGCGGACTTGGTCTTGAGATCGCTCCAGCGCTGGTTCATGTCGTCCAGCCGCTGCTGAAGGAAGATGGCTTCCTCCGAGGTGCCCAGCGCCTTGACCATCTTGGGCCTGTTGCCGTCCACGCTCTTGAAGATGTCATTGTGGGCGTCGATCTCCGCCTGGATGTCCTGCGGGAAGACAGAGGGGGGTATGCGTGAGTGCAATGCATCATGGGAGGACTGTAGGGGCAGGTCGAGTGGCTAACCACTCCCCCGGCGGTAGACGGCGATGTGCGAGTCCCGAGGGGCCCCCCTCCAGCTCAAAGCGCCGCCAGGTCCCAGGGGCATGGCGGGCGAGGGGCAGGGGGAACAGGGCCCTGAATTATTAAACACCGTCTCGCTGAAGAGGAGCGCGGCAACAGACAGCGCCTCCAGTGATTAAAGTCATTTTTCTTCCTTTAATCTATTTACAGCCCTCAGAAAAACACACAACAGCCCAAAATCTGGGGCGCACGCGCCTCAAACTCAAACTCTGGCCTCCTTCTGTCCGCCGTCGTTTTCCTAACCGGGAGGGAAACTACCGCGGGCCAAACAAAACGCACGCCGCGCACGTACGGCGGCCAAAGGGAACGACTGGGGGGGATAATCTCCCTGAACGCGACTTCAAAAGCGAAAAATTAAAAGAAAATAATGACGAAGATGGAGATGAAGGCAGGCCGCGGGGGAGCGGATCCGCCCTGTGAAGCGCGTGCGGCGTTAGCGCTGCGAGCCGGGCTTTGATCGAAGCCTCGGGTTCGAGAGCGATCGATGAAAGGGGGGGGGGGCGAAACACAGAAATCACCCCGTTAATTAACATGGCAAACAGGATCAGGCAAACAGCCTGTAGGAAGAACGAGGCAGGACACACAGCTCAAACCTGACACACAAGAGGAGTGTGCGCGCGGCAGGGTGACAAACCGCCATTTCACAGACGCTGACTGGAGGATAAGCTAATGAACGCTAGCAACGGAACAGAAATGAATGCTCGCAATGGAACTGGGTCCAGACGGCATTCAAACTGCCTGTATTCACCATCACAGAAATGCAATATACTGAAATATAATAACTTCACACGACATAGCAAAGCTGCACAATATGGGTGAACGTACGCATAATTATCTTTAAGATATTGCAATATATTTAAAAATACCCAACCCTGTTCCTGGAGGGGTTTTCTTTATGTTTTCATTCTTTATGTTTTCATTTCAACCGTTTCAAAACTGACACACGCACGCACGCACGCACGCACGCACGCACGCACGCACGCACACACGCGCACCCACACACACAAGCACACACTTTCCATCTGTGTTTTTATTAACACAAAAATGTAACTAGAGGAGACTCTCCACCTGCCCTTCCCCACTTTATTGTGTTAAGAAAAATGTACGAGCATCTTCCACAAGATCTGTTTGTAAAAAACTACAGCATTCACACGATAGCAGAAGAGCGCATTGTGTATTCTTAATCAGTTACAACACTGACACAGTTCCCAACATTTCAACAGATTCTTTTTCAAATCAATGAACACAATTATATATTTTTTGTAATTAACTGGTACTAAAGCACTTATGCACACCACATGTCTCTTAATATGTCTTTAAATAGAAGGTGATGCAATTGACACGCTTGATTTGCCGGAAATTTCTGACGGTGGAATGTGGCGTAGTCAACGGGGAGGAGACCGCGGAGGGCCGCTTCGAGACTCCGTAGAAGTCCGGAACGTTCCGGAGCTGAAATTTACACGGCGCCCTGAGGTACTGCGACAGCCACAGCCCTCTCGGGTCGGCGCTGGCGTGTAATCGGGACGCTTCTGGTTCCCAGAAACTAACCCCAGGCCTTCCGCCTTCCGACCTCCACCCACGCGTGTAAAAGTGGATGGCGGTGGGAAATTAGCCAGTGATTTTACAGGAAGGCCTCTCCAACACAATGCAACACCAAGCTTCTCTATTGTTCTGAAGTACGAGCAGGAGTGCCAAATCCACCGTCGTCTGTTTGCGTAAGAGATTCCTAGAATCAATCTCCTTCACGGTGATATGCCAAAGGCAGTAAATTCTGCCCCCTCTTTGAGCAGCGGGGTTTGGGATCGATTCAATTCCAACTCAATTCGGTTCTGCGAATTATCCAAAGGTTCAGTTAATGAACGGAAGAAAGCCCATAATGATCAATGAGGATTTTTCCCATTCATGAATTGAATTTCAGTTTATTTCCTGAACTGGCTGAACTGAAATGGAATTGATCTTTTGAGCCGTTTGTGCGGTTGAAGGCTGTGTAGCGGGAAAAGAGAAACAGAAGGCCCAGCAGAACGCACAAACAAAGGCACACACACATACACACACGCGCACACACACACACACACACACACACACACACACACACACACACACACACACACACACACACACACACACACACACACTCACTCACTCACTCACTCACTCACTCACTCACTCACTCACTCACTCACTCACTCACTCACTCACTCACTCACTCACTCACTCACTCACTCACTCTCACTCACTCACTCACTCACTCACTCACTCACTCACTCACTCACTCACTCACTCACTCACTCACTCACTCACTCACACTTAAACACCCACCCTGACCTATGAGGTGAATGAACCAGACCAAGTCTAAGTGCACTCTGAGCTCAGGACACAGCAGTTCCATTAGCAGCCCTGAAGACTACGACCTCTGTCTTCATCACGTACGCTCCGCCCCCTCTACCCGATACAAATCTCCACCGCGTAAACATTTACACAAACCCAAAATGACACCGCCCTGCTGGGGGAGGGGGCGGGATCGACAGAGTCGCTGGAGCCACAAACCCAAATACAGCTATAGGCCCCCGCGGCCCCGCACATCGGCACCCGCGGGGGGCGCTATTTTAATCAGAGAACGCCAGGCCCTGCTTCCTGTCAGGCGTGTTACCCAGCGTGCGCTGCGACGGGAAAAACACGCGCAAGCTGCTGCTGCTGCTACCTCAGGGAACCAACGGAGCGGAGAAACCGGAATGTTCCAGAATGTGCCACTGAAGAGAGGGCGGGTACTTAAAGAAGGGAAACCCGCGCAGTTACAGACGGCGTTTAGGGTTTGAGCCTTCGGCCGGCTGTGGGAATTAAGACTTTACAAACGGTAATGGGACCCGCGACGGCCACTCCGCTCCGCAGCCCAGCCTGCGTAACATTTTTAAAAAGGAAATAAAAAAAACAACCGCCATTATTATGTTAAAAAATAATTGGCCCTGATCTTTAATAACCTGAATGATAAACTTAGACTGCTCTAATTTTCCTGACTGTAGCTGAAAGAGCTGAAAGGGAGATGGGAATTCTGTGCACAGGTGGGAATTCTGTGCACAGAATTCCCAGTCCCAAACTTAGACTGCTCTAATTTTACTGACTGTAGCTGAAAAGGAGATGGGAATTGTGTGCACAGGTGGGAAGGTTCTGCGTTCGTTCCCCAGCGGTAGCCAAAGCGCAGACCGCCGTGCCTGCAGCAGGACCCGCGATCTGGTCTGGTCTCGGACGTTTCCAACGGTTCTTTCCGAGGGATTTCTGTGCCATTTTCACACATCTATATTCCGCAGACCCTCTTATCCAGAGATAATTACACAGCTTAGGCTACATGTTCAATCCACTCATACTGCTGGGAGTTTAACTGGAGCAGCGCAGGCTAAGTGGTACAGCGGTAATGTGCCGCCTGGGAGTCGAACCTGCAAGCTCTGGGTTACGAGCCTAGACCCCCCCCCACCTACAGCGCCATCCCCAAACGGGACGTCCCGTATACCTGTTCCAGTTTCCTGAGCAGCTCCTGCAAACTGAAGTTCAGCCCGATCATAGTGCGCTTTTGGGGCTCCCGCGTGAAGAACGTCTAGTTTCGGGGTCCCCCTCGTACGGTCCGGCGTAATCCAAGCTCTCCGGGGCAGCCTAGGGGAGCGCTTGTGTTTTTGCCTTGCCTGGCCACATGGTAACGTCATCTTCACCCCCTCCGCTCAGCGAGAACCCCAAAAGTCACGCCAGGACTCGCCGGGGTCCATGGCCTGGGGGCGGCGGAGGAGGAGGGGTAAAGATCCCGTCCCGTCCCCGTGCTTTTTCGGGAGGCAGGCGCTGGATTTTCTCCTCTCCACCCCCTCCAAAAGGCCCGCAGTCTTCAGACTCTCTCACCAAGAAAATGGGGAAAGTTTACGTCCGGACCCCTGCACCGCCGTTTGTTCTCAATTACACTTATAAAAAGAGCTCAGGCCCAGGAACGGCGCCGGTGAGAGAGAGGCAGAACGTCCAAGGAAAAAATAAAAAAAATACAACAAATAAACAGCTACAACAAAAAAAGAAAAATAGGCAAACGGTCCCCGTCTCCTCAGCTGTGACCCAAAAGTGCCGTTTTTTGAGGAGAGAATGAAGGAAAAAAGGGGGAGGGAGAGGGAGGGGAAACGGGCGCTCACGTGAAGATGAGGTAGAAGCGATCCTGGGCTCTCATGACAGCTTAATCACGGCACAATGAGCCATTGGGGCAGCCAGGGAGCTCCGGGGGAAGAATGCGCCTTTCTGTCCCAGAGGCAGCCGGCCGCGTGGCCGACGGGACGCAGAGTTTGGGGTCTGAGGAGGAGGGGTGGGGTTGTGGAAGGGCGGGGGTTTCAGCCCCACCCGGCGGTCGCCTGCGTCTCCTCCTGCCCTCTCGTCCTGCCCCTCATCTCCACGCTGTCCGTCCGTCCGCCCGTCCGTCTGTGGCTCGGTCCGGTCGCCAGTTTGTGAGATCCCTCCGCTTCCAGCAGATGTTTATTATTTTAATACGCCGTCCCTCCCTCCGCCCTCTCCCCTGCCCCCTCCCCCACCTCTGCCCCAACCCCCCCCCCCCCCCACCCAAAACTAGCACACTCCACCCCAACCCCCCCCCCCCCCCCCCCCCAAAGCTAGCACACTCCCATTTCCTGAGGCCCCTCCTGGCACTACTTCAGTCTGCCCCCAGATGACAGGAGGTGAGTGTGTGTGTGTGTGTGTGTGTGAGAGAGAGAGAGAGAGAGAGTGTGTGTGTGTGTGTGTGCGTGTGAGAGAGAGAGAGTGTGTGTGCGTGTGTGTGTATGAGAGAGAGTGTGCATGCGTGTGTGTGAGAGAGAGTATGCTTGTGTGCGTGTGTGCTTGTTTGTGTGTGAGAGTGTGCGTGCGTGTGTGTGTGTGTGAGAGGATATGCGTGTGTGCATGCGTGTGTGTGTGTGTGCGTGTGTGTGAGTATGTGTGTGTGTGTGTGTGTGTGTGTGTGTGAGTATGTGTGTGTGTGTGTGAGTGTGTGTGTGTGTGTGTGTGAGAGTGTATGTGTGTGTGTGTGTGTGTGTGTGTGAGTATGTGTGTGTGTGTGTGTGTGTGTGCGTGTGTGTGTGTGTGTGTGTGTGTGTGCGTGTGTGTGCGTGTGTGTGAGTGTGTGTGCGTGTGTGTGAGAGTGTATGTGTGTGTGTGTGTGTGTGTGTGTGCATGTTGGAGAGTGGCGCAAAGAGCCAGACTCCTCTGTTACCCCTGAATTGAGTGCCTGTTGGACAATGGGGGCCCATATGATAGCAACGTGTGCGCCAGTAAAAACATTAATTTAAAAAACGGCTTGGGGGGGGGGGGGGGCATACAGAAAGGCTTATTATCTTTTTTTCTTACCACACACGCTGGTTTTTTGGGGTTTCAGGCCCAGTCTTTTCCGAATATTACCACTTTATTCCCGCTTTCCTGAAACGGGTCTTTGTGACAGTGTCCCAAAAGCCCAGTGCTAATAAAACAGGACTGAACAAAATGGAATTATTTCTGTTGACTCAACGGCGCAATCCTTCACTTACCGCCGCTACAATCAGAACCAGCGGAGTTCCCCGCCATAAACTAAACGCCTTTGGCTCTCAACCATCTGCTTCCCTCCAGCGTTTTTCCCAAGGGTTCGAGCACCTCCCACTCGGCAGAAAGCGTAGTATAATGGTTAGGGAACGGGGCTCATAACCTAAAGGTTGCAGGTTCGATCCCCAGGTAGGACACTACTGTTGTCCCCTTGAGCAAGATACTTAACTTGCCTCTGTATATTCTGTACATCTAGCTGTATAAATGGATACTATAGGGGGAAAGAAATAAATTAAAGTTGTGCAAGTCGCTCTGGGTAAGCGAGTGTGGTAAATACCAGTAATATAATGCAATGCTTCTGGTCCTCAGAAGCTATTTTCTACTACGATATGCTCCAGGGTCTTATCCTGACCGGAGGGGAGAAACTTAACTTAACCCTACAGGTTTCCGCTGAACTTCACAACCGCACCCTTTTCTTAATTTAGATGGGTTTTTTTTACACACACAGTGAGGAACAGGCCTGGCATCTGTTGTGAATTTTAATGGAGGCCTTGCATGTTATGAGGCCTGACAGCAAAAGGAAGACGGCGAGGTGAGTGTATAGGCAGAATATTCAAAGGACAGCCTGTCAGAGTATTACGTTCCCATAGTTGCTATATTTACATTTCCGGTTTAAGAAGGTATGCTACATGGACAAAATCAATGGACTTTTATTGTCTCTTTCATCACTCTAAGCACAGAAAGACTTTGATATATGTCAGAATGTAACAGAATATATTTCAATATATTGTTCATATGTAGATTTTTTTGGAAATAATGATACATATATTTCACAGCAATGTATTTTTATACATTGCCAAGTGTGGCAATTTCTTGCCGATATATTTCATTTCAATGCACTTCCAGTATAATCCATTTCTGTTGGGCACCTGAGTAAAAAAGTCTGACATTAAATCAAATATTCCCAGCATGCTCTCTGGTATGACCTCACAACTCAAGCAAACGCAGACACAATATCTCGGGAAAACGAGACAGTTAAGTTCTGCAATGTTTCCAAAGCAGAGACATTATGCAAAATATTTCAAAACAAAACAAAACTAGAACAACAAATATTTGAAAACCACAGACGGTCCAACTGCTGGGGAATCCCAAGCAACAACAAGCGGACCAGACATCACGACGCATAAGCAAATACGGTGGAAAAAATACACATGAATCTTGTGAGAAACAGGAGCAATTAGCCGCAGAAAGGGAGCTCGTTTAAACGCTTACTTTACATTCGCTGTCGGTTCACAAAACAAATTAAACCCAACAGAGTGCGCCAATTATAATAGTGATGTCATACCTGACAGCTCGATTAAAATTGAGTCAAAAAAAAGGCTTCATACAATCACGGATCTGTCCCTTAACAATAGTGCACCAGATCAGGCTCGGAGTTTTACCACAATCCCAAAACCACAGCAGAAACGAGACGTGTGCTTTGATCGCCAAGCAGAACTCCTCTGGGTCCAGTCCGAGTGTGTGGCTAAATTAACTGGATTTTCGACATCTGCCCAATTCCCTTTTTTTATACACTGTCACATCTTATTGGGTCTGACAGAATTGCTCTCTCTCGCATTAAGGCGGCCTCTTGTGCAACACCAATTTGTGGAGGCTTGCCTTGTTGAAGTGACTTTAACAAGCAGAGAAAAAACTATGCTGAATGCTGAATGCACACAATCCCTGAGAAGGGCTGGCGGTGGCGACTACGCAACGGCTCCGACTCTGACTTCGCTTGCGCGTCTCGCCGCTATTGTCAGAGCTAACGCTCGCTTGCCGTTAATTTCGGCAGACGCTCTCATCTGGAGCGGATCGTGATGGAAGAGTGCGTAAGCGTATCCACCCGAGTTCCCCGTGCTTCGGTGCCACACTCGGCCCTCAACCCGGCCCAGTCCAGCGAGCGCACGCGCGACATCAATAAAGCGCTAAATACACGCCAGCCACGCCAACCTGGAATCGTACGAATCGTGAACAACGCACAGGAGCTGAAACAGAGAACTGGGGCAGGGTGACGGTCTCTTTGGCAGGCGCGTTCTGAAGCGCTCGTAAGTGACAGCTCGCGTAATGTGCTCTGTGGTGATAAATGAATCTGGACTACGGCTGGAAATGAGAGCCGTGCTGTTTACTGGCAGACTAATTAAACGCAGGTGGGACGGGACGGCGCGGCATAGCCGCCACCGCCAACGCCGCCGAGCGGTTGGCCCGCTCTACCCGGCCCATTTTCTCCTCTCTCAGAGGCTACTGACAAACGCTTCGCCGTTCTGCGGCGAAGTCATCAACCGAATTAGCCACAGCACTCTGGCTAATGAGCGTTAGCACGTATGAGGCCGGTTCTGTGGACGGGCAGCGAAGTCCGGTTGTGTGGACGGGCAGTGGATCGGCCGGTTCTGTAGAAAGGTAGGGGTTCGGCCAGTTCTGTGGATGGGCAGTTAATCGGGCCGGTTCTGTAGAAAGGCAGTGGATTGGCTGGTTGGGTGGATGTGCAGTTAATCGGGCCAGTTCTGTAGAAAGGTAGGGGTTCAGCCAGTTCTGTGAATGGGCAGTTAATCAGGCCGGTTCTGTAGAAAGACAGTGGATTGGCCGGATCTGTCCAAAGCCATTGAATCAGTCGGTTATGTGAACGGCCATAGACTGCACTCAAAAAATCAATATTAAATTGTTAGATGCATGCGCCCGCCGGCCAATGCCATAACGCTAAATGGACAAACACTGAATTGGCTTTTTATGTGAAGCGTGTTTTCCTGCGTCGTAAAAGCCACTCCACTGGCTGCACATTTCTGTACACGTGACTGACATTTGCCGTTCCTCTGTACAGCGGTTATCGCTTTTAGAAGTTTTACCGCATGCCATGGTCGAATTTGCTTTTCCAGGGGGGGATTTTTGATCAATATAATTTGGACTCGTGTGTAAACACGCTTACGCTTCTCAGAAGGCTTTTACTCTGCTTGCAGCTCTGTGTGTTTGCCTGAGAGAGACCCCATTATTACTCCAGAGTTTGACGGACATGACAGCATCTAGGGAAAACTTTATAGTTCCTTCACTCGACTGAACAGCAGGGGAAAGGCCCAAACAGAGAAGAACGGCAAAAGTACAGCCAAACCGAGCACAGCAGGAAGAACTAAGGCGACGCAACAAAATGGCGGTTCTGAGAGACGCATCAAATTCTTTTCATGCATTTCATTGTATGAAGAGAGGAGTTTCTGGAAGATAGCCGACCTGTTAAATTTGCCGTTTTGGCAGTTTCCCGTGTCGACTCGTATATTTCCAGAAACTTCTGCACACTCCTGGGCAACGTCTGTGTTCGGGGATTTCTAGACTTGGATATTCCCGATCAGGAGAAGTGGACGGCCAAATCTGGTCATTTATGGGAAATGTCTGGACAAGAACACCTCAGTGCACGAGATTATGTCCGTTTCCGACGGCAGACACGCATCCGCAAACGGCCCAGATACAGTCGCTTCTCTCTCTGAAGCAAACAGAACTCCCGGTTAAAGGTTGAAGAAGGTGAAGCCCTGGAAAAGGACAAGGTTTCTGCAGGATTACAGCGTCCTCGATTGCACTCGCATTTGAATATTTACAACTTTCAAAATCAAGTTGCCTCAAAATGCCTGTAAGAGAGGAAATTTAAATCTGCTGCAGAGACTAAGAGAATTTGGGCTTATTCAGAGATAGAGTCAGGCTCCTGAGTGCAGACACACACACACACACTATGACTCACACAGCCACACTCTATCATTCACTCTGTCACACACACACCCACACCTCTCCTCTCCTCTCCGCTCTCTTAACTGGGGAAAGAAAACAGGTCCGCATGAACATCTGAAGTGCCGTCTCTGCCACACAGCTGTGCCTTAGCGCGCAATATGGCTCCTGGTCTCCCTGATCAGCTCTTTCATCAAACTTCCCCCAGCAGAACAGCCGTAAACACGGGGGCCTGCCAAAAACCAGTACCTACGCAGCCCCGCCAACATGTGGCCAGGCCAGCTCCAACGGCAAGCAACCAGGTGACGAAAACAGAAATGGGGGGGGGGGGGGGGGGGGGCATGTTAACCTTAGAAATAAAGGCAGGAATAAAGTGGATTCTTTAGAATGTGGCGAGAAGTTCCACTGTAATGAGAGTTCCGTGGGTTCCGTCTGCGGAACACTGAGAGAACATGAAGAGCTGCGTCATTCCGCTAGCAACAGAGCCCCCAAGAGGACTGGCTATCTGAGCTCTATCTCAGACCAGCATTCCACATGTGTGGCCCCTCCCTGAGCAGTCTGCACGGGTCACTTCCTGTGGGCGTGGCTCCGCAGTTATCGCCACGGCTCCACTTCCTGTTCGGGTGATAGTGTCCCCGTTTGAAGGACGATCAAAACTGCCCGCCGCACAGATGGCTGTCAGTGTGTGTGTGTGAGAAAGAAAGTGTGTGTTTCCTGTATGTGTGTGTGAGCACTACATTGCATATACTATGAGAGAGATATATACCCAACCAATGCGTGTGTGTATTGTATGTGTGTGAGAGGTGAGTGTGTGTATACTGTATGTGTGTGTATGTGTGTGAGAAAGCGTAAATATGGTATGTGTGTGTGTGTGTCTGTGTGTACGTGCATGTGTGTGCCTCCTCTAAGGTAGTTGCTCGTTGGACATTTTGAAATAACCTCCTCTCTAAAATCCCTCCAGATGAGGAAGGCCCAGGAGGTGCATCCATAACCGAGGCCATAACTCCAGGGGTGTTTCGTACCTATACACCCAGCCGCCCGGCGGATCAGGAAGCTGAGCTTCCCGCTGTGGTCTCCTTCCAGCCACAAACAGTATCCTCTTCCGGCCACAAACAACATTCTCTTCTGGCCACAAACAGTATCTTCTTCCAGCCACAAACAACATCCTCTTCCAGCCACAAACAACATCCTCTTCCAGCCACAAACAGCATCCTCTTCCAGCCACAAACAGCATCCTCTTCCAGCCACAAACAGCATCCTCTTCCAGCCACAAACAGCATCCTCTTCCAGCCACAAACAACATCCTCTTCCAGCCACAAACAACATCCTCTTCCAGCCACAAACAACATCCTCTTCCAGCCACAAACAGCATCCTCTTCCAGCCACAAACAGCATCCTCTTCCGGCCACAAACAACATCCTCTTCGAGCCACAAACAACATCCTCTTCCAGCCACAAACAGCATCCTCTTCCGGCCACAAACAACATCCTCTTCCAGCCACAAACAACATCCTCTTCTGGCCACAAACAGTATCCTCTTCCAGCCACAAACAACATCCTCTTACAGCCACAAACAACATCCTCTAACAACATCCTCTTCCAGCCACAAACAGCATCCTCTTCCAGCCACAAACAGCATCCTCTTCCAGCCACAAACAGCATCCTCTTCCAGCCACAAACAGCATCCTCTTCCAGCCACAAACAGCATCCTCTTCCAGCCACAAACAGCATCCTCTTCCAGCCACAAACAGCATCCTCTTCCAGCCACAAACAGTATCCTCTTCCAGCCACAAACAGCATCCTCTTCCAGCCACAAACAGTATCCTCTTCCAGCCACAAACAGTATCATCTTCCAGCCACAAACTGTATCCCCTTCCCTCTTTAACACAAACCCTTTCCCCAGTACCGTTGAACAGAAACACGGCCCGTTTCAGTTTCAGGCTGGTGTACCGCAAAAGCTCAGAAAGCATATGCTAGCAAGCGTGCGTGTTGGGTTGTGTTTACGGCCTGCGCCGGCACGGCACTCAATCTGAAACGCTTCAGCGCTCAAACAGAAGGACAGGTGGTCCATTAATAATGGGCCAGGAATGCAAATGAGTGACTTTGAAATGTATCTCTTTCCCCAATACCTTCTGCTACATTAAAATCAAGGTAATTAAATGCGGGGCCCGGCTTCACATGTACACGGGTTATACAAGAGCTCTGTACGGGTCACTTAGCAGCGAGGCGAATTTATGCGCCTGGCTATAATTGAGCTATACTTATGATTGGAGCAATTAAGAAGATTGGCTTCCGGATGAATTTATTTTCCCGATCGACGGCAGAAAAGCTGTATACGTTGTTCAGT
Source organism: Synaphobranchus kaupii (assembly GCA_029718625.1). Taxonomy (NCBI): domain Eukaryota; kingdom Metazoa; phylum Chordata; class Actinopteri; order Anguilliformes; family Synaphobranchidae; genus Synaphobranchus; species Synaphobranchus kaupii. Next base: position 9,109,620 of record CM056381.1, on the reverse strand, counting down.
TCAAACACGTGCGCTTCCTCATGTAAATGTGATATACTGCAATACATTAAATGTTTTTCTAAACTAAAATTTTTTTTTATTTTAAAGCAGCGTTATATCCTGCATTATTTCAAAGCAGCAATAATTGGTATATTTGCCCATATTTTGTGAAGTGTTTCAATATCTTTATAATGTATTCTATTTCAATACATTTTCAGCATATTTCATTTTCGTAAGGGTGCGTGTGCGGAGGCGTGTGCATGTGCGGAAGCGTGTGCGGAGGCACGCGTGTAACGGGGTAAGTGAACCAAGAGCTCCAAGAAAAATCTATTTTCAGGAAACCCATCAGTGCGTAAGTTGGGCACTGCATTCTCTCCTCTGGTAGATTGAAAGATCCTGCAGTACCAGCCCCACTGGTGGCCTCTCACACCCAAACCCACACAGATTTACCCTAGTGTTGTGTCGTTCGCGAACGATTCGTTCAAAAGAACGAATCTTTTGGGTGAACGAACTGAACTGAATCACTTACTGAAAAGATCCGTTCATTTCTCAGTTCAGTTCAGTTCACGAACGGATCTGATCAGCAGCGAGCGTGCACCGTGCAGGGAGGGGGAGGGACTGCCGCGAGCGAACGTGATTCGTCCCTTGCGAACCAGTTCTGATGTGCTGAACGAATCATTCGCATTTGCTTCTTCCTATTCCATTTTAGCCGAAATGAGTACCGTGTTTGCGTGTTGTATACTAGAAAGTTTTTTTTTCTTTTTTTTCTCTAATTTGTTTCCTAAATTGTTCGAAATAAAGTTTATATTTAAAAAAAAATGTATAAAAAAAATTCACGGGCGGGCGCCGAGCGAGGCAGCGAGCGTGCAGAGTGGACTGATTCGTTCACTGCGTGACGTGACGTGATCCTGAGTGATAATCAGCGGCTCAAACTGCCAGAATCAGGCCCAGCAAGTTAAGACTTAAAAGTCATTGAAAACCAGCGTTCACCTCCAATACTGATATTCAACGAGGAAACTTTTAAAATATCAAGATTTGTAAACGGAGTTTGGCGCATTTGTCAAAGCGACAGCACTTCCGCATGAACTGTTCGGCCGTCAGTTCACTGAGTGAACGAACTGTGACGTAACGGTGCAAGTTCAGTGATCCGTTCACTGAAGCTACTAGACACAGTGAGTTAACGTGACGTGATCCTGAGTGATAATCAGCGGCTCAAACTGCCAGAATCAGGCCCAGCAAGTTAAGACTTAAAAGTCATTGAAAACCAGCGTTCACCTCCAATATTGATATTCAACGAGGAAACTTTTAAAATATCAAGATTTGTAAACGGAGTTTGGCGCATTTGTCAAAGCGACAGCACTTCCGCATGAACTGTTCGGCCGTCAGTTCACTGAGTGAGTCGGACTACGCAGTACGCAGTCGGAGCTCCGCCCAAGCACTGAACGATTCGGTGAACGAATCTTTTGAACGAATCTTTTTAATGAACTGATTCTAGTGATTCGTGTCACTGAAGTGAACTGTTTTGCCCATCACTAATTTACCCCCCAGTTTTCCCATAAGGAGGGGTGTCGTAGTGGGGGAGAATAGTGGAATTGACCACCAGGGCCCCAGGCACGGGGGGGGGGGGGGGGTCTCTCAGAAGGCCTGAAACTAAAAGTCTGCTTCGGGAAGCGGGCCCACAGAGACTGCATTTGCACGGGGCCCAGAATTTCGTGCTACACCCCTGCCCCCGTAACACTGAGTGTAAAAGCACAAAACGCACACGCGCGGGTGGGGAGAGACGGCCGGCAGAACGCTGCTCCCGGCGCAAGAGTACGACCGCGTACCTGCGCAACAGGTGTGCCAAAACACGGGCGTGTGCTGAAGAGAAATAAGAAAACAACAAGAGCGGAGTGTTGAGATAACACAGTAACGGAACACAAGCCTGACAGCCGAGGCTTTTGAGCGGGGAAAAAAAATCATAAACCGTTTGGCATTCTGGGAAATTCAAACTGAGTAGAATGCGACGTGTTTATCTCGGTGGAGTAATGAGACGCTGATTTGGAACATAAACGGGAGAAAAAACAGCCGTCGCTTCAGGTAAGAGCCGAACCAGCAAAGTCATCCTCTGGTGCTGGGAGACTGGAGTGGGGATGAGGCTAAGTGCAGTAAAAACTGAAACGCAATGTTGAGTCAGTTAAAAAACTGAAACGCAATGCTGATTGAGGTAAAAGCCTAAAGGACAACATCCAGTCAGGTAAAAACTAATGACGACGTCGAGTCAGGTAAAACCTAACAAGCAAGTCTGAGCTAGAGGAAAAACAGAGCAATGTCAGATGAGGTAAAAACAACAACAAAAAGAAAACAACAGCATTACGTGAGGTTAAGAACAGGTACAATGCCAAGCGAGGTCAAAACTAATCAAGATGTCAACTGAGGTAAAAAAAACTAATCACGATGTCTAGCGATGTAAAAACTAATCCCGGTGACAAGTGAGGTAAAAAAACTAATCACAGAGTCGAGTGAGATGACAACAGAGAAGAAGAAACACGGCGCTGCGTGCTGTGCCGACAGGAAGAAGAGGAGAGATCTGAGAGAGGGAGCCGAGACAAAGAAGGGAACAGAGATGTGCAGAGGAAGACGAGAAGAAAAGGGGGGAGGGGGGGGGCGCGGAAGAAGGGAAGGAGGAAGAGATTGGGAAATGGTAGGAAAGAACGAGGGAAGGAAGAAACGCAGACAGAAAGGATGACAGGAGGGATATGTACGTGATGAATGAGGAACAGAGGAGGGGGGGGAAGAGGTGGATGAATAAAGGGGGAAGGATAAATGGGAGGACGGAGCAAAGGAAGAGGGGAACTCCCTGAGGAGGAGGAGGATGAGAGGAGGAAGAGGAAGGATCCAGTCCAGGAGAGAGCTGGCAGACTCCGCGTGCATCTGCTGTGTGACACCAGAGTAAGGGAGTGACGATGTAGGACGATGGAGGGTGGTGGTGGGGGGGGGGGGGGGGGGGGGTGTTGTCATGGCGAAGAACAGAGCGAAACGCTGATTACGGCTCGTTTGAAGTGGATGAGAAAGAGAGGGGCGATGCTGGGTCCACAATCAGAGGGGTGGACCCCCCTTAAGCACAACCCAAAACTCACAAAGCGCTCACCACTCACGCACGAACCAGCGCTCCACTCACGCACAAACCAGCGCTCCACTCACGCACAAACCAGCACTCGCTCACGCACAAACCAGCGCTCACTCACGCACAAACCAGCGCTCCACTCACGCACAAACCAGCGCTCACTCACGCACAAACCAGCGCTCACTCACACACAAACCAGCGCTCCACTCACGCACAAACCAGCGGTCGCTCATGCACAAACCAGCGGTCGCTCACGCACAAACCAGCACTCGCTCACACACAAACCAGCGCTCGCTCACGCACAAACCAGCGGTCGCTCACGCACAAACCAGCAGTCGCTCACGCACAAACCAGCGCTCACTCACGCACAAACCAGCGCTCACTCACGCACAAACCAGCGCTCCACTCACGCACAAACCAGCGCTCACTCACGCACAAACCAGCGCTCACTCACGCACAAACCAGCGCTCCACTCACGCACAAACCAGCGCTCGCTCACGCACAAACCAGCGGTCGCTCACGCACAAACCAGCGGTCGCTCACGCACAAACCAGCGCTCGCTCACGCACAAACCAGCGCTCACTCACGCACAAACCAGCGCTCGCTCACGCACAAACCAGCGCTCGCTCACGCACAAACCAGCGCTCGCTCACGCACAAACCAGCGCTCGCTCACGCACAAACCAGCGCTCCACTCACGCACAAACCAGCGCTCCACTCACGCACAAACCAGCGCTCTGCTGTTCTCGTACCGCCATTAGTAAGACTTTAGGCGGATGGGCTAAAACACTGCCTCTTTTTAAAAACTCCCTGGTCTCTTTCGGCTTCAAATACACCCGTGGACAGGCTCAACAGGACACCCATCATGTACAATATAGTGAAAAGACAATTATATTATCATATCATACGGTACATTTTCAGACGAGTGTCAATAATTCAACGCAACAATAACTGCCCAGCGTGGGAAAGGAAGTTTCCTGAAATTATTTTCATGGAAAAAAAACATCTTTCCCACCCGGACAGACTGGAAAATCTACACCCTTCCAAGTGGAGTCTTATTTCAGATAATAACAGCATGACCATTTTTACTGCATATACTGTGACCGTCCGGCCAATCAATATCTAATCAGCATCGGTCCAAGTTATTTCTATGCTTTAACCTAAACATTCTGTTACATATATTTATACTGCAAGTAATAAAGCGATTCTGGTTTACAGCGTTTTTCCCAGGGCTGCAGCAGCTATGTCTCACACAGGTTTTAAACCCGCAACCCCCAAAAATCAAGTTCCCGCACCACAGCCGCACTGTTACTCCATCCACATATTTTAGCATGTTCCCCATTATTGTCCGACACGATCACCATCAGGTGCACAGGTCCACATGATTTTAAGGTTATACAGCAGTGCCCAAAATGTTTTCCCTTTTTTTTTATTAAAAAAAGGCCTTAAGTCAGTAAAATCAGACTTTGATCTAGCGATACGGCTGCATATTTGATAAGCATCTTTATGAAATACAGCCCCAGTAGGTGGTAAAACTGCTCTTCTGCACTCCTGCTTTGTATTTGTTGAAGTCTTCAAAAGTGACAGTCAAAAAAAAAAAAACAAGGTATTTCACAGAATATTATGGAATTATTCATCGAGTCTGAAGTACACTCGAGCGCACGGCGTCGAATTCTTCTGACAACACCAACCCTCTCCTTCAACAGAAAAACAATACACGCTGGGGGGAAAAAATACACTTCAGATAAAGTATCCGACTCCCCGACTCCAACCAACGCGCAATTTCACCACAACAAGAGGGACCTTTTTCCTTTTCGCCGCCTTTCAAATTAATATTGAGAAAATATTTTTCCGAAAAAATTACGGCTCCACAAACACCCCCGAGGGAGGAGAGCGGGGGGCTTGTGTTTGGCCACCGTGTTCCGTGAGGTTATTACATTACAAAGGAGACAAAAAACAATCAAGGATTCCCTTGGAAGGAAGGGGGAAGGGGCTCTTAAGGCTCAGTGGGGGGGGCTGGATTATATTACCCATCAGGCCCCGTTTCACCCACGGACGGCGGTGTTCCAATAAAGGCGATTAGGGGAGCTTAGGCCCGGGCCTGTGAGCACAGCCTGCCAGCACAGCACAGCACAGCAGCACAGCACAGCACAGCACAGCACAGCAGCACAGCAGCACAGGGCCAGGCCTTTAACCCGCTCTGCAAAGCCTCTGAACTAAGACTGTCACCTGACAGTGCCAAAGGAATGGACCCGAGAGTGAGAGGGAGGGGGGGGGGGGGCGAGCAAGAGAGAGCAAGAGAAAGAGGGAGGGAGGGAGGGAGAGAGAGAGGGAGAGGGGGAGAGAGAGAGAGAGAGGGACAGAGTGAGAGAGAGGTTTGTTTACTGTAGTTCAATTTGCTCTTGCTTATCTGTTAATGTCATGTCAGTATGAGACTTGGCAATTTAAGTGTCCCATTGCCATAGCAATAAAGCTTATTTGAATTTGAGAGAGAGGAAGAAAGCAAAAAGTGAGCAAGAGGGAGATGGAGCGAGGGAACAGAAATGAAAAAGAGAAGAAATGGAGATAGAGAAAAGAGAAAGAGTGAACAGGGCAGAAACAGCATGGAAGAGAGAGAAAGAGTGAGGGGGAAGAGGTAGATAGAGAGAGAGATGGAGATGGGTAGAGTGCGATACAGACAGAGATAAACAGATAGAGAAAGAGAGATGGAGAGAAAGCAGTAGGTGGAAAAACATTGCTCATTATCTCCATGATTCTGACACTGCTAACCTGTGTGTGAGGAGACTCTCCACAGACACCTGTGTGTCAGCACGGATACGCTTACGCAGGTGAGCTGAGGTCACAGCTCCGCCTCACGGCCAGGTGAGTCTCTTCAGTCACCGTGTCAGCACGGACACGCTTACACAGGTGAGGCTCTTCAGTCCCCGTGTCAGTGCGGACACGCTTACACAGGTGAGCTGAGGTCACAGCTCCGCCTCACGGCCAGGTGAGGCTCTTCAGTCCCCGTGTCAGCACGGATACGCTTACGCAGGTGAGCTGAGGTCACGCAGGTGAGTCTCTTCTCCCGAGGGTTAATTTCCCGCGGCTCGGTTACACAAAGGGGAGAGAAATTCCCACCAAAGTCTAAAAAAAGCCTCAACAAGGAGAAAGGGCTGAGGTAGGGCTGACGGAGTAGAATTTCGGGCGAAAATAGAACGCAGTTTGCCAGCGAGCGAGCGAGCGGCTGTGTCATGAAATGGCGGGAGGACTCATAAAAGCTGGGGTCCCCCGGTCCTTGGGGGGCGGGGAGGCGAGGGGGGGGGGGGCTTTGTTGCTGGAAAATGGCGCAGTGGAACATTCCGTGTCCATTAAATGGGCCAAAAACAGGACCCCAAACAGGACCCCCCACGCCCATACAGGGAAGTCACTGTTAGGGCCACAGATGCACGCTAACCCCCCCTGGGAGCCCTCTTTGGGCGGGACAGAGACACGCTAACCCTCCTGGGGCCCTGGGAGGAAAGATAAGGGAGGAAAGCTCCTCCCTATCCCCCAAACCAACAGGAACAGGGCCATTATAACCCCCTTTTTATGATGGTCGAAAACACCAGCAGGCCAGTAAACAGATTAGCAAACTGTACAGATTCAACAACCGTTTCAATGGTGACAATTATTTATTTATTTCAGTTTTTTTAAAAACAACTCAATGGATTGAATTCCACGGGACACGTCGATGGCCCATTTCGCTGTGGTTCTGGAGCTTTATAAGCTGGACCCAGGAGGCTCAGTACTTTGAAAGGTCGACCCTTTTATAAACTGCGTTCAGGTAAAACGGCCATCTGGTCGAGGGCCGGTGAGTTAGCAGCACCCAGGGGCCCCACAGTGAGAGGGGGGGCTGAGGGTTTGGGGTTAAAGGCGGCCGAGGAATGTGGCGAGGAGACGTTCGTGGAGGAATTCCGGCCGCTCAGTAACCGGTCTCTCGTGCGTCTCGGAGGCGCTGGAATGCACTGCGCTGACTGGGGTGGGGTGGGGGTTCCTGAGAAAGCAACAGTGTAGCATAACGGTTTAGCAACCCGGGCTTGTTACTCTCGAGATTGCGGGTTTGATTCCCTCTGGCGTGGCACAGCCGTTGTACACCTTCATGCACAGAGGCGCTAAACCTTCACTGTATCGGTAATAAATCCGGCTGAAACTCGCATGCATGCAGGTCACCATGGATAACGGAGTCCGCTAACTGCCTAAGCGGAAACACAAAGCCGACTGCGCGCAGGATTTCTCCCGCCTGTGGGTAAAGTGTCCTGGTGACACCTCCTATGCGTTTGCCAAGATGAGGCGCGGCGGGGGACGGAGAGGGAGGGGGGGGGGAGGAGAAAAGAGGGATGAGGTCCCTGACCCCCCCCCCCCCCCCCGGCTTCTCTCTCCATTATTACCATGGGAACGTGGGCAGGAGATTGACCCTGGCGCAACATCCTCTCCCGTCTCCATCATGCACGCCATGGCAACCGGTCTCCCGGCGATTTATTGGTCTTGCAATAGACCAGTCCTGCGCAAAACTCTGTCAGCGCTAAAGCGGGGCGCTAGAGCGATCTGCCGAGGAGACCTGGGGGGGGGGGGGGGGGGGGGGGTCGAGTGGGGGGGGGGCGGTCTCCTCAGAACGCAGTCTCACGGTTATATTACTTTCATTGTTTGTTTGTTTTTCATCTTTCTCCCTCTATTTTTATTATCTTTTTTATGTCATGTCAGTAAATTTGAATCATTTTAATCATAAAATGAAGAAAGCAAAAAAAACTAAACGCTCTAAGATGATCTTAACTCTACGAAGCTTTTAGAAAACGGGGCCCTGGGCATTCGTGAAACAACCAGTAAGGGCAACTGATAGAGATATATTATTAAAAATGTTTTTATTATATTGCTTTTATGCTTATTATATTAAAACTGAACCCTAAAAGTCCTTCAGTTCAATTAGAAATCACCTGGGTTACAAACAGAATTATGATACCTACAGCAGTTTCCTTTCATTAGCATTTTAATTAGCTGAAATTTCCTGCCACAGAGATTTCTACCCGTTAACCATTTAAAAATTACAAACAAAATGTTCCTGACACAAAATAACCTGCAGGTCCTGTTACTACAAACCCTCACCATCGCTTTTAAAAATGAATATTTTTAGGGCTTTTCAAGTTTTAATTGGACAGCACAGTGTCGAGAAACTAGAAGAACGGGAGAGAGAGGGAGAGACATGTGACAAAGGTCACGCGGTCGGATTCGAACCGCCAACGTCGCGGCTCGCAGTGAGCATGTGGACGGTGTTCTTACAGGCTACGCCGTGGAGACAGCCCACCATCGTACTTTTAATATCAGCGTCAGTTCTCGCGACATTCAGGCCTTTTCAGATCCTGCTTCACGCCGTGGTTAAATACCTCCTGTCTTTTTCTCAATCATATGTTTCTGTGATGCACTGGAATCGTGCTCGACACCACTACAGCGGAACGGGGCGTTGAGGTTGGCCTGCTCAATTTAATCAGACTTTGAAAAGAATAGATTTGAAAGCACTTCTTCTCATTAAAAAAAATAATAACAATAAAATTAGCCTCTGTCTTAAAGGGAGTATTGAAAGGAGACGATGGCCGTCTTTAATTCGCCCGGACAGCGGAACGAGGAGGTTTTTACGACCCCTCTGTCGGGGCGCGTTAACCGTGCCTACGGGCGCGCCTTCGAGAGCGATAATCGGCGGGCCCTTCGTTTGGGAGCCGACGGCGGCGGTTGATTGCGGGGCCGTCGGGGCGGGCCGGAGGGCCGTCGTCGTGGGTGGAAGGCCGTCGCCGTGGTGGAGGGCCGTTGCCGCGATTGACGGAGCGCGTCCCTGATGAGTCCGCGGACCCGGAGCGCCGGGAGCGCCCATCACTCTTCCGTTAGCGTCCGTCTCCCAATTACCGTTAATGGCCCCCTCAAACTGCCCGTTAGGAGGGTCCGCCCGGGAACAGCGAGAGAGACATACATGTCATTTCAGACCCGCCCACGACAACGCCAAACTCGGCTGCGACGACGAAACAATAAAGGAATAAATAAACGAGTCAATAAATAAGAAAAGGAAGATAAAGACGGGAGCCAACAGCTCAGGGTCGGCTGGTAAATACAGACAGCCCCGGGGTGTGTCCTCCCTGGGAACGGGGGGCGGTTTTCGCTGAAGAGAGGGGCTGTCGGCGCGGCGATGAATAAAATATGTTCCCCCGATCCCCAGAGCTGTTGTAGCAGAGAGGTGAGGAATGAACAGCCCTTGCTGCCGTGGCAACACGACGGAGGTGTACATACAGTGAGTAACGAGGGCTCAGGTCGGTAAAAGGATGGGGATGAAGTTGGACAGTCTGGATATGCAGACTGCGAGGGAATAAAAAACCTGTACCAGTGCCAGTGATATGCGCAAGTCTTTTAAAACAGTGGAAAACACAAAGTACGGGTAGTGAACAAATTAACGGAAACATCCGGGTGCATGAGGGACAGCAGCCATGCATCACAAAGCACAAACTACCACACAGGCGTGCTTTATCCAGTAATTAAGCAAACAATATCCCATCATGCATAGTGCCATGGTTAAAATGACTAAAGGAGATTGCAGGTTTGATTCCCCTGGCAATGCCCGCTTGCCTACAATTACGGCTGGAATGGCTGAAAATTGAGACCAAACCGGCGGGGTGCATTCGGGGGGGAAGTTTCAGCGACAAAGACAGCTCAGCTTGCCGATTTTTTCGGGAATGACATCATCAGCAAAAGGGAACAGTGGACAGAAGAGCTCACTCCAGGAGCATAACGGCATTCATTCAAACTGCAACGCAAAACGGGTTTGGAAACTTCACATTTTGGGACAAGAGCACCCAGTTTCATCAAAAATGGCAGCGGCCCAAAACTGATTGTGAACATACCTTGGCGTAGATTCAAGAAGGGTTATTCTCAACTGCTGGCCTCAATGTTAAGTACAGAAGTTAATTTTAATTTAAACTGGTTAATCAAATGTACACCATTTTTTCTGCAAGACTTTTTCCTGCGTTAGGCGATCAATTTTTTTCGTTTAGCCTAATTGTTGCCGTGAAACAAATCTTTCAATCCAGCGCATCCATTATAACCCTCATTGACTGAAATGACACTTAAGCGCAGTGGATCCGAGGCTCAATTCCCATTTCGCCTGAGATTTTCGGCGGGATCCAGGCAGGGAGCGTCGGAGCGCTGAGCCAGAGCTGCCGGGAAGCGGGGGTTTGTGGGTACTTCCTGCGTTGCGACTGCAGCTAACGGCGACGGATCAGCGGGACCCAGCGCGCCGCATAAATTACCCAGCGAGCCGAGTTGCTTCATCATCTATCACTAAGTAGAAGAAAATGGCGGAACGGCGGGTCATTGTAATTACTCAGGAAAGAGGGGCCGCAGGGACACAACTCACAGCCCCCCCCGCCCCCCAACAACTGGCGAACTTCAAAAGCTGAAAACTCATACCGTGAAAAACCCACCCACATTTGTTTAGGTTGAACTCTTTTGGCCAGACTGTCCTGTGCCAAATGAAGGAAAAGTTCCAAAATGCCATAGGCTGAAAACACAAATATCTTCCTTAACCTAATTATACTAAACATCGGCAAAACATTTTTTTTCTCCAAATGTTCCATTCCTTTAGATAATTGGGAGAGCTTTTTGGAATTAACATACGACGGTAAATCAACAAACCCAACCGGCTTAGGCTGCAGGGGAGATGGTGTGGGTTCAATAATTTTTCAAGCACCTTTGGTAGCTTACGCTCAATCTTTATATATACAGACATCTGTGTAACTATTACAAGACATCTCAGGACTAAGACTCAGTAGCCAAACATTAGGGTGCCAACTCCGGGCTTAGGTAATATAGCAATGCATGAGCACGCAACGTTATCTAAGCGTCCCCAGACCAAATGCTTCATGTTTCTTATACACAATAAATATGATTTTCTTGCATTCATTCTTCATCCCCAGGAGAGGTAATCTGGACATTTAGAGAGCAAATACAGATCAGCGCATTAACCACAGGAGGGGTTCTATGCACGAGGTACATCAATCAAAAACCAGCGACAAGGGAAACGGGGGACCTCCGCCAGACGAACGCGCGCGAGGGTCCTATTTCAGCGGCGGCCTTTTTCAGACGAGCAGCTGTTTCTTTAATCCCCGTGCGGGTTACGCGGAAGCCGAGTGCATTCGCAGCTAACGTACGCCGCAGTGGAAAGCTGCTTAGGGATTAATGCCCTCTAAGCTGCCCTGAGGATGCATGCTGGGAGGAGGGGGGTGGCGGGGGGGGGGAATAAGACGCAGAAACTCGCCGAGATACAATTCGGCGTCTTGGGCGCTGCATCCCCAGGAGATCTGGAATAAACCCCGGAATGCTAATGACAGGAATAAGCTAATCGGTTCGGAATGTCGCGTTCGGACGAAGCCGCTCAGCGCTCTCGGCGAGTCAGTCGGCGAAATCGGCGTTCTCTCGGGGAATCTCGGGTTGCGTCGGGACACGTCCTGTCCACAAACAGGACAACATGCTGTCAGAAGGTGGTGGTGGGGGGGTTTAGCTCCAATTTCTGGGTGCTAACGGGTCACAGAAGCCAGCAGTAGAGAGTGGAGGCTATGAAGACCAACGGACTGCTCAAATGCATTAGACTGCCTGTGACGGTCGGCCTTTTTATGGATTTGACGCGTTAAATGCACTTAGCCGGCCGGGAGCTGGGAGTAAATCGTTAACTTTAGCACGGCTCCCATCGCTGTGAATTATTTACGCCGAGATGTTGATGCAAAAGCGGGATAACCGACGTATCTGTCAACAGATTTCCGTCTAAACGCACGTCCCTGATCCGAACACAGATCTGAGAGAGATTACATCTCTCCGAACTGCTCTACTTTGATCTTCATATGAGACAAAAAAATAAAATAAAAAAAATAAAAAAAACTGTATGTAGACACCCCTGATCTAATTAGCGGAACAACATCAAACAAGGTAGCACGATTATCTAATTGATCGCCATGGTACAAAAAGAAAAAAAAGGATATGGTTACGTTTTTACGCAGGCTGCTGTAATGAATGCGTTTTTTCAGGCACAAGGGTGTTCGGCGACATCGTAGAGTGTGGCGGAGCGAGCTCCCGACCCCCCGTGTCCGAAGCAATCAGGGCACGGGCGACAACAATCCAACAACAAATGAGTTAATCAGAGACGGGCTCCTGATCGAGGCCTTTACGAACCATGTCCAGCTCTCCTGTGACTACCCCAAATAACCCACCGCATAAATTTCCCCTTTAAAGAGGGAATGAGAGAGTGGCGGCACGGACATACATTACTCACATCACAGAGGTGAGTCCTCAAACCCAGGCTTTTACACCTTTAATTTGCATACATTAAACCGTCCAAGCTGGGTGTCATCCGCCATTCAATTACTTTTTAATCCGCGGTTGTGCCCTCTCTCTCTCTCTCGCCCGGCTCGTCTCCACATCGTCTGCGGAAAACACGGCGGGATGGGAAAGCAAACGGGTCATATGCTGTTCACGCACACGCGCACAAGCACGCACGCACACAAGCACACAGACACGCGTATACGCACACGCACACACACACACACACACACAAGCACACACACACACGTACACACTCATACACACACACAGACTCTCTCACACACACTCACACAAACATACAAACAAACAAGCACACACGCACGCTCACACCTTACACACAGACTTTGTTGGTTCTGTTCTGAGAGTGGACTGCTGGGTAGTGTAGTTCCAAAGCAACGCTGTGGCCCCTTGGTTCAGCTTGCAGCCAATGTCCTCACTAGTAGGCCATAAAAGGCACAAAGGCCCTGTGTACAGTGTACAGCTGTACCCAGCACATTATAAAACACAACAGTGATGTTTTTACAAACACACTGCAGCTTACAAAGTATTACCATGGGAGGCCTTACAATAGAAAAAAGTCTTTAAAGTTTAATTATGCAGTTATTACATATAAAGCAAAGTTATTACAAGTAGAGCTATGACAAGCAAAGTTATAAAGCAAAGTTATTACAAGCTGTTAAAAAAAAAAAAAGAAAGAAAAAAGTTATGAAATCATTAAAAGGGGCTCTCGGTGACTCAAGCTGACATTTTACACGCTGGTTTTAATCAAGACGGCGCCCCCTATGCTTGGACAGGGGTACTGCAGCATACTGTCATTGAGAATGACGAGAGGTTCCTGGGGCTTGTCAGCACGCTTCAGACAGGCAACCCTGAGTCAGGGTTTTCCACTTATCACCTTGAAAATGCAATTATAATGATTCATGAGCTGTATCAATCGGAATAAATGACATCATCATCTGCCGGGTTTTTCCGCGAAGAGGAGGGAGCGGAGGCTGAGCCCGCCACGAGCCGCAAACGTAATTCTTGAAAAAGAGATCGGGTGTGGCTTGACAGGGATGCATTTCATGTAGGGTTTTTTCTCCTATTTTAAATGCATGTCGGTCGGGGTCCCGAAATCACCGTAAAAAGCAGAGCTCTGGCACGGAACGCTTCGGCTGCAGGTTACCACGGGGACGAGCGAGATTCATTTCCATCCTCATTCTGAGGGATCACATATTTAATTATTTTATTTAATGAATTAATTGCATTTGAAATCTAAGATGGACACGCGCGCGTGTGCGAGTGTGTGTGTGCGCGCGTGCGTTTCACTCAGGCTCAGCGAGCCTCAAACGGTTAATGTTTCAAGGGCAAAGTTTGTGGTGGCTAAGATTCCCATTAAGCCCTGTGAGATGGGAGATAAGGGTAATGTTTTCCCTATGCCCTGCGGCCTGTGGGAGGAACATCTGACGTGCAGGCACAATCAACCGTTAACAAACCCCCCCCCCCGCCGCTATCTCCCAAAACTGCAGTCTACCCACCCCCCCAATACCACCACCACCACCACATGACACCCTGACACCCATCAGCACCGATAACTGACATTAATTCACAATACTTCACTTTGACAAATTAGGCAGCAAAGGACGTAGGAAACGGTCTCTGCCATTCTCTCTTTCTTTCACCCTCTCTATCCTTCCTTCTTCCTCTCCCTCCCTCTCACTCCCTCTTCTCTCTCTCCTTCTCCCTCCCTCTCCCTCCTTCTCTCCGTGTCTCTCTCCCCCGTCGCTCTCTCACGCTCTCCATCTCTCGAAACTAAATCCCTTCTGCACTTGAAAGTGCAGTTTGATTCAGTCATGATTCCCGATGAGTTAATGCTGAAGCCGTTCCGTTTAGGTTTTAGCCAAACTTCCTGTCACTTGATAATTACATTGAGTACAATGAACAGAAACGTAATAAATCACAGTTTGTTAGGATTTCCTGACATCCTTGCTGAAAGACTGTTCAACCCCAGATATGATTAATTGCTTTTATTATTTTTTGTGATTGTGAGTTTACCCCGTTTGATGCCTCAGCCCTGTTAGTGACTGAAAAACACTGAGGCTCCAAGTCCCTCACGGAAAGTTTCCAAATCATGGAACAGCGAACATGTTGGAACTGGAAGGAGATCCTAGGATGGTTCAAGACGGACAGAGACAAAGTGCTCAATCCAATACGGTGAGAGAAATTACATTTCCGAAAAAAGTTGACTTTCCATGTTAGAAACGAGACGTGCGGCCTATGTGACCAATTTGGGGTGCTTGCTTTAAAATACGCCCCAAATAATGAAGAGCGCTGATGACATCAGCGAGCTGCCCCGCCCCCCCCCCCCACCCCCACCCACCTCAAACATCCATTCTGTATCAACACAAATATGGAATGTACAATTATTTTGAAATGATCAGATGACCGGGATCTTAAAAGGAGTGACCTCCAAATGCACTGTAACTGCAGGAAAAGCAGGTGGCTTTTTTTTCTTGTTAAATCCTGAAGTAAAGCTTCAAGAAAATAAATACATTCTTTCAAATGTGCTGTGGAGAAAAAAAAAAGCAAACAGAGCCATTCTAGGACAGTGAAATATGTCTCAGCTCCGATTATTTGCTCACATTCTTGAAAGCAAGAAACTGTCCCAATTCCTGTGGCCAATCCTTAGCTGAGAATCCAAGAGCTGGGAATTAGCCTTGGATTGTTAACTTTTTTTATATACCATTCTGATCCCTCAAGTAAAATGCAATGTTTGTGTACTGCATTGTCTTGACCATGATTCTTTATTTATATAGCGCATTTTACACAGAATTGTCGTCACAATATGCTGGACAAAACCTTCACGTGGTGAGTCACAGAGGTAACAGTAGAAAGGAAAAACACACATGGCACAGAGGGAAACCTTGGGGAGACAAAGCCAACTCAACATTCTGTGTGCTGTATAAGACTCTTACCATGAACAGAACCAGAGGCAGCAGTCTCAGTTTTTATTGGCGCTAAATCGCCTTGCAGACACACACCTACTCAAGCTTCATACAGCAGCAGCATTAAGCACAGTTAAACGAACCTGAATGATGGAGGCGCACCAACTGTAAAATAAGAAAAAATCCCACCAGTCCCGCAGGAGAACCTAAACACACACAAAAATACTCTATAATATAACCTAGTCAGGGGGAAACTGCATTACCAGAGAAAAATGGCTTTTGGACAAATTTGTGACGAGCCAGAGCCAAAGTGTTGCACAGCCAAGATCAGGATTTATGTCTGATTGGCTTTGTTGCGACAGTCAATAAAAACCGAATTACATCAATACGCGCCCCACTTTTCTGCACAAAGTTTTCCTTTGAGTAGGCTACCGCTGTGGCGCGGTCCGGGCCGGAGTCTGCGAGAGAACCACGACGAAGCGGGTCACCTTGTCTGGCCCGGGGAAATTACGGAGCGTTAAAAATAAAAAAAAGGAGAAATTCTCAGACTCGCTGGCTGATAGATGACTTCTGAAATCTAATAAAGTGGCTACCGAGGAGAGCCATTTACGCTGACGGCGGTAACAGCCGCCATTCCTTTATACTGTCTGCGGGCACTCGTATATTTTGAGTCACGGCGCGAGGAGTTGTTCCCGGTGCGGGAGTTTACGAGACAAGACAGAAATGAGCGTCCGCGGAGCGCAGTGATCTACAGTAGCATAAGGTGTCCTCAAATATAGGAGACCGCGTATGCTGGCGATAGTCACGGCCAATCCCTTGATCGTTGATACGGTCGATGAAACCGTATTTAGAAGTTGTTGTTTTTTTATTCACTTTCATTTAAGTAGGTAAACTGATAACTTAATTGACTTTTGTTTGGTTTCAGCGACCAGGCGTCCACAATTTCAGAACCTATTTCACCCGTCAGTCTATAATTAAATACATTAAAATATTGTATCTGATTTGTAGGCTAAGTAACAGTCTGCCACGTTGCACATTACAGCTGATCTGACTCTTTAAAAGCCTTGGGGTGTGATTAAGGGACATTTAATTTTTCACGCCATACATGCCTACAGTAGCTGTACAGCATGTTACATTGAGAGGTTGAATTTGGGGGTTGGAACCACGGTTGGAACAATCACCAGCATGCAGGGGCGTGTCCCGGAACAAGGGCTCAGAATCCCCATAGCAACAGCGCTCAACGTGACAAGAAGCTATCAATCATCAACATGTAGCGCGCTAATATAGCCTACTGGCTTCCTGTATAACGTGAATCCCCATGGAGAAACGAGAACTGGGACGCACCACCTATTTATTCCCGTCAGACTTTTTATAATTAAATCTCTTAGCGTTTAACTACGCTGCAAGCTTTGGCAGATCGCAAAGTACTATTAACCGTATGGACGCACATTGCTGATTTAATCCACGGAGGTGAACGCAGGGGATAATCATCCGATTCACAACTGCCTTTAAAGTTATGTTATTCTGCACAAACGCTACGCTATACCATGCTAATTACAGTAAGATTAATGCTACAAATTAAAGGGGACCACAGCCACTGTGGCTGTTTAATAGACATGCCTTTACTTTGAATTAGCTAATGCAATTTAGAGGTGCCAACCATTTAAATGTCAAAGCAACATAATAAACCACTCGTTTGCCTCCGCTGCGGTAATGTGATTGCTTTTAAAACATCTATAATTACGAAAAGGTTTATGCTTTATGTCTTTAATGGGATTTCTGCATAAATAGACCTCTTGTCCACGCCTCTAATGATTGGGTAACTATATCTACCCACAATATAACTTTGACCACCGACCAAGTCACAGGGGATATAGAAACAAAAGAAATGGGACCGAACACTTGATTAAACAAAACAATAACAACAGCAAATTAATTTTCATTTACAGTACAGAAAAACTTAAACGGCACCAATTTACAGCCACAGTTCTTTTGGAGAGGGCAAAAATGCACCTGAACGCATTAGAGACACTATTGAACAGTCACTGTAGCCATGATGTACAAATCCAGGATGAAATCTTTTACGACCACACTCCATCACATTATGCAGCATTAGGAAAACCCTGGATGGAACATCAATAACTCAAATCATAATTTTAATAACGAGAAGTGAATCCCTCGCCACAGTGCTGCTTGCAAAAGAAAACGGAGAAACGGACTTCCTCATGCTTCACGTTGCTTGCAGGGATTTTTTACTTTTATTTCCGTGGCCACTCAATTAAATAATTAAGTGAACTTATCAATGCAAGCTAAATACAAAGCATTAGGGTTTAATTTGTTAGAATATTCACCTTTGTACTGAATGTAAGCTGAACCTACAGATATACTCGAGCTTTCGGGATTCAAAATTCTTTAAAGCTACAATTTGAATCTATCATTGCACACAGTGAGCAACACAACTAAACAGTACTGGACCATGCAGAAAGACAAGCAACTGGCATTTGTCCAAAATGGCTGCAGCAGCATCTGAATTTTTAAAGGGCAGCGCACCCTATAAACAAGGCCATAACCACAACCACAAGGCCGTCTGCTGGAAAGGAGAGAATGGCCTTTTTCCCCAGGTGCACCGCAGAAATGGAGATGATATTTAGACTAAAATTAAGATGATATAATTAAGACAACAATGCTGAACGCTTGCAAAATAACTTAATACACATCGACTTGCTGTTAAGTCACAAATTTGCAGGGCATAAGCATCATGGCTATCAATCAAGATAAATTTGGGTGACATAATTAGGACAAGCTGACTAAGCAAGCATGTTTTTGCCAATAAACACATTACTGCAGGCTTGCGAAGTGTTAAAAATGGAGATTCACCTCCTAAATTGATTTAGCATCTTAATGTTAAATCCCTTCAAAATAAGTACTTAATCTCCAGCGGAAATGTGATTATAACACAGCATACCAAACACAAGTGTCGTATAAACCTTTAAGTCTCTAAATATGAAATCTGTGCAAAAACATATTGGATGTACATGGTGAATCAGTGCCCTCCAGGAAAAAAACAAAAAAACAAAACAAACCTCATTCTCCCTCATGCATACACACACAAACACACGCTTGAGATTTACAAAGGAAAACATGCCTGCATACCACCAAGACATTTAATCCTCCTGTTCACGAGGGTATATGAGACCTCTGCTTTTGGTTCAGTGCCTGCTGGCTTGTGTGCTATCTATAGACCGTAATACACTTCCATAGAAACTTTCCCCCTTAAATCCCCAAGGCATGAAGTCCAGACTTTCATTGCTGATCCTTATCTGTCCCTTGGCTTAACATGTCACCAGAAAAGAAGGAAACAATCCTTTAAGTTCAGGGGGGCGGGGAGGGGAGAGCTCGCAGATCTTATACTTGCATGATAACCGGACTTATTGCTGGATAACCGGGCTGGATTATTAAGACACTGCAACTTTGTACGAGTTTCTCCCACTCAAGTCAAACTGCCAAAAAAAAATGCACCGTCGCCATTTGTAACACAGTTAATTAACAATTAGCAAATGATTAGCTAAAAACGATTAGCCGCCAAGCTAATGACCAAGGCGCCCAGCCTCGAGAGCTAAGCACAGTTTTATTTTTCCGCAAAGTGTGACATCATTTGTCAAGGTGTGATGTCACAGTCACTAGTGCTCACTTGTGTTTTTGAGATTTCTGTCCACATAACAGAATGCTGGGTAAAAAATGACTTGCACAAATTCACCAATTAAGCAATTAACAGATTCTTCCTCAATTTTCACATTAGTGTGTTACTAGTTTACTTTCCCCCTGCAAACCAGTCACCGGAGAAACGCAGGCTTTTAACACACTTTGGCAGGTTTACTGCAGGATTTGATAAATTTCTTTTTTTATGAGACGGTTTTTAAAATGCCTTCGTCAACGTCAGGGACAGATAAGGACGTCTGCATGAGCGCGTCCTACAGACTTTACCGGGGTCAAGAGCGCTGAAAAAGAAGGAATTGTTGTCTCTTTATTCTGCAAAGTGACATTCATTTTCCCGTTCTTCTAACGCTTCGCGCACACACGTTTGCCTCCAATCGGAGATATCCTCGCACCGAAGGCAGCGCGTGACAGAAACCAAAGCAGGATTAATCTCAGCCTCCACCAAACAGCCACACTCAAACGCCATTAACAATGAAGGAAGGAATCTTACTTGAAACGATAAAATGGAAAAGAACATAATATACACGGTTCATAAGTGCGTAATTATTATGTAAAAGCATATAATAACCATGTAATAACTTAAGAACTTTAATTAAAAGAGGGGGACATGGCCTGCCTATATGGGAAAACTATAATCATAACCTCTCTGTACTCATAACCTTCATGATTCATGGAGTCCGCCAGGTTTTAAAATGCATCTGACGCAGTCTGGCCACTTCATCACAAACAGCATCCACAGAATTCCGCACGCACGTACGCACGCACGCCCCTTAGTTCAGCTTCAGTTTGTCAAGCGACCCAAGCGTAATTTTGCCCGAAAGCAATTTGTGGCCCACGCCGCGAGAGGGGGCGTGTCCCCGGGTCATGGCGCCGAGCACGCCAGCGGTCCCCCGGGCGATGCATCATCGCTTCACGGGAGAGCCGAAGAGACCGTGACCCAGAAGGGCGACATCCCATCCATCTTCCCCCGTCATTTTTTTTACCGGCCCAGAGTCCTCAGCAGTCGGCGAGCCCGAGGTCTGACAAACGGGGAGCGCGACCGCGTCGGGGCGTCGGGTTCGAGCCGACTCCAGCCTGCCGTCGCCTCCCCTTGCAAGCACACCGTTTCCATTCCCTTAAGCATCACAGAGCTTTGAGTAAGCCTGACAGGGGTGACCGAACGCTACCTCCACGGGGTAAGTGAATTACCCGCGAGCGACGAAAACGCTAAGATCTATAACACTGAGAAGAGCTGCAGGAGAGGGGAACCCGAAAACAAGCATCGATATTTCAGTTCATATTCCAAACAGGACACAACTGTAGCCTATAAACTGCAGATCAAACTGACATATCGATAGTAACGCAAAGTCGACAGACAAGTTTAGTATCAACATATCAGGCGTTCATAAGACACTGAGGAAAACATTTCACGTTTCATTCACGTTAAAATTCTCCAAAACAGGGAAAGTCGAAAGCTAATGGTTTACTTCTGAAGCTGGATTTACAGAACTATACTTCAGGACACAAATGTGTTTTCCTATTCAGATCCAGGGAGGTAGAAATACACCTGAAGCAGCACTAAAAAAAAAAAAAATAATAATAATAAATAAAAATAAATGACTCAGAAAGCCTGTCACAATAAAAATAAATAAATAAATACCCTTTCACCCCTCGTAATCTCCGATATGGCGGAAGGTAATTAGACAGCTGCAGGTGCATGGCGTTCAGCGGCGGTGCTGCAAATCAAAGGAGGCAGGGAAAAAAGTAACCTCGTTGAAAGGCACTCTGGGAAACGCGGTTCTGGGAGGTTTAGCGCGGATCTGAACTGCGATCTCGCCCCTCGCGGATTCGCACAAGCAGAAGGGAGAGATGAAAAAGCCACGGGATCTAGATTTAGCTCTCTGGGAGGGCGAAAGAAAGGGGACTCGTGTTTTTTAAAAAAAAAAGGGTTTCATCCTTTTCCGAGGAAAATAGTCTCCCTCCGCGTACGTCTCTGAGGTGCGATCGTTTCCTCGTAACTTTGATTGCCACGCCGAGTGTCTCCATCTAGCTCTCTATCGCTCTCTCTCTATCGCTCTCTCTCTCTCTCTACGTGTCACCGACTGTTTTGTGGAGATTATGAGAAGCTCACACAGGCTTTCATACACCAGGGAGAGGAGTAGAAAAGGCGGGAATCACACAAAAACAGTGCGTCATCGCTCTCATCAGTCACCATCATCCAACAGTCACCGACAATCACTGACATCAAGACAATGATTTTTTTATTTATTTCATTATCATCAATTTGCTCAATTTTTTCATTCATCACACATTTACATTTAGGCATTTATCAGACACGCCTTTCCCGCCTTTTCCAGAGTAACTGACAAAATGGAGCTGATGTCAAGACATCGGGGTCCCAACCGATAGCAGCAATCAGAGCACGAACTTGCGACGTGAAGTTCGATGCCACAGAGAGACCCTGCAGTGAATGTAGTACTATTGGGAAGCAAAGGGTCTCAGGCGGGGGGGGGGGGGCAAACGTGTCCGAAAAGGGCCGGGGTGGGTGCAAGTTTCTGTTTAGGCCCAGAACTACGACACCGGATTCAACAAATTAACAAATTAACTTCAATCAAAACCTTGATAAGTGGAATCAGGGGGGTGTTAGTGCTGGGTTGAAAAATTAACCTGCACCCACACCGGCCCTTTTCGGCTAAGATTTCCCACCCCCTGGTGTAGGGGGTATAGGTTTAGAATTAACGTCGGTACACATAGTAAACCAATGGGAAATGTACATAGTTTAGCATTAGCTGAGCCAAGGCGCAGTGTAAACAGGGGCGTTTTCCAGTCTGTGGAGGATGATGGACAGGGACTCTACTGACTGTAGTGGGAAGCGCTTTCCAGAGCCGGGGAGCCAGGGAGCCAACGACATCCCCCATAAACACACTGCCCATTCATAAACTGTTAAAGCTGTGAATCTAACCTGTAGCCTTTCCGGCCCGAGGCCGAATCGCGAACGCCGTTAGTAAGGGCGCATAAACGGCAGCGGCCGTCGTAGCAGGAGCGCTTCTTCTCGTATTCGCCCGCACTAGACC
>CM056381.1:9059663-9086976 GCA_029718625.1 Synaphobranchus kaupii | reverse complement strand
CAGAAAGCATTCACTCGCTCACCATTTAATTTTTTTCTTTGAGTTTATATCGAATTTTAACATTTTTTTAATTCTGTGGAAGCTAACATAACCTAAGCTTGACAAATCAATGATAATGAAACCTTGATGTCTCTATTTATACCCTCTGTACACTCTCTAAGCAGCACCTGGTCTCCCACAGTTCGCTACATATTGTGTTTACTGTCATCAGAGGGCCTTCTACATGAGACAAAGCTCACCCGTCTCACACAGAAACTCCCCTACTGAATGAGTTCAACTACCTCACCCACCCCCCCCCCCAAACTGAATGAGCTCAACTACCTCACCCACCCCCCCCAAAACTGAATGAGCTCAACTACCTCACACAGATACCATACCCGCCCCCCTCTGAATGAGCTCAACTGCCTTACACAGACCCCCCTCCCCCTCTGAATGAGCTCAACTACCTCACACAGACCCCCCCCGAATGAGTTCAACTACCTCACCCACCCCCCCCAAACTGAATGAGCTCAACTACCTCACACAGATACCATACCCGCCCCCCTCTGAATGAGCTCAACTGCCTTACACAGACCCCCCTCCCCCTCTGAATGAGCTCAACTACCTCACACAGACCCCCCCCCCCCCCTGAATGAGCTCAACTACCTCACACAGACCTCCCCCCCCCCCGAATGAGCTCAACTACCTCACACAGACCCCCCTCCCCCCGAATGAGCTCAACTACCTCACACAGACCCCCCCCCCCCCCCCCCCGAATGAGCTCAACTACCTCACAGATATATACACCCCCCCCCCCACCCCACCCCCACCCCACCCCTGCTGTATAGCCTGTCCTTTCATCCTCTCATGGCTGAGATCCACCAAGAGA
Source organism: Synaphobranchus kaupii (assembly GCA_029718625.1). Taxonomy (NCBI): domain Eukaryota; kingdom Metazoa; phylum Chordata; class Actinopteri; order Anguilliformes; family Synaphobranchidae; genus Synaphobranchus; species Synaphobranchus kaupii. The sequence continues at coordinate 9,086,108 of CM056381.1, read as the reverse complement.
AGTCCTAGTTAATAAAGGAGTTAATCATCAAAACTCCAAGCTCTGGTTTTCTAAATTAAATCATCTTTAATGATCTGCAAATTAAAGTATGCCATCGAGCAAACTTTCTTCATTTCTGCTTTGCTAAAAAAAAAAAAAGTTTTTTTTCTGGAATCAGATTCTCTCTGGCTTTCTAATTTAAACATCTAATTTTGAATTATCAGGTTGGACAAAGAATCACAACAAAGTTTCAGAACGCAATATAGCTTTAAAACCCATGAATTACACTTTAGGATTAACATAGGATATCATAATGGCCACACAGTGTTTTCTCCCTTATTAAAAATGCTTGCACTTTCAGTGTGGTCATTTGTATTTTCATCATTCACTTATTTCTTTTCATTCTCTATGCCTTAGTAGCTGCATGAAAATGCTGTGCATATATACCTACAACTACTAATAACAGATCTGGTTTGACAACCTTCCCTAGTACATTTATTATTTGATAGTATATAACACAGCAATGCTGAAAATTGTGCAGAAAAAGTAAGAGGGCTTAGAATGCTACACACATAAGCGTGAGGAGGGCCATTCAACCCAAAATGCAATGGTTTTATATAGCGTGCAAACAGGCTTTGTGCTGAAGAGGGAATCTCTGTTCTCGTTGTAAACACATTGGTCATGGTGGCAGAGCTTTTTTTAAACATGTAGGTACTGCTGGTTCGTCCCTTGGGAGTAGGAGGGAAATAGTACTGCACTTTCATATCTGGAAAAACTGGTTGCTCATGTTTAAGAAATGATGGACTTTCTGTCCATCCACCTGCACATGGGAGGAAGTGAACATTTGTGCCTGACCTGTTTATCAGTGTGAGTTGAGACATGAGTACTACACGCAGTATTACACACAGACCTCCGAAGGTGGCTTGGAGGTAGGGGGTGTCAAAAAGGCCTGCCACAGGAAATGCACAAATTAGAACACTTAATCACTGCACTTCCTGGGACGGAGATATAGAGAGCAGAAACAGTGGGTGGGGCTGAGGAGCACAGCACAGCTCTGAATATTATGGAATACGGGGTGCAAGTGCAGGTGTGCATGAGGAAAAGAGAACACCAAGCACTGGCAGGGGGCAAAGGGAGATTATCTCTGCGTGTGTGTGTGTGTGTGTGTGTGTGTGTGTGTGTGTGTGTGTGTGTGTGTGTGTGTGTGTTTGTATTGCACTACAAGTGAGGACCACCATGAGTTTAGACACCTTTCAAGTGAGGACATTTTGGGAAGTGAGGTCATTTTGGCCGGTCCTCACTTTTTTTGCTTTTAATGGTATCTACAGCCATATAGAGTGCTATATGCTGATTTTCAGAGAGGTCCTCATTTATGTGCTAAACCGAGAAAAAAGGTGGTGTGTGCTTTTGTATCTTTGCTCCCTGCCTCCCTCTGAGCATACACGCATGTACTGCAGTGGAATTATGCTATTGGGTGGCAGAAACTTACTGATTTTTCTGATTGGACAATAGCATCCTGATTAGGGGATTTTTTGGTTGGTTACATTTTCGGAGGGAAATTTTTTATTTTTTTTGGAGGGAAAGTTTGTTTTGTCTGTGGGGGAAGGGAATGACCGTTGCTTAGGTGGGTGTGGCCAGCATTTGTACTGAAATGACCTCATACAAAGCTGCAGGCACATTAGACAGCTCAGATGAACTCCTTTCACTCAATATACCAATCAGTTTATCCTTTTATTAAGAACAGACATATTGTTTAAATACAACTAGGTTTATTTAGCATGCTTAATTAAGTGTTTTGACGTTAAATTCAGAAACTGTGTTTCACTAAGCGTCATTTTAAAACAAAATATAAATTAATAAACTCATGTCATATATATTTTTAAAACTATATTAGCATTAATATCCTTTGTGCCATTCAAACCTTGACTGCACTACAGTGCACTCTTTCAGCTGCACTAAGAGCAGTTTCTCCTGATTGATATCTCTTTTATATGACATATCTTACATGATGTGCAGATCACCTAGTTTACAGTTGTAGACAAATAATACATTGAGGCACTAAATTATTTTAAATCACTGTAATCAATAATATCATACCTGTGTAAGACTACACTCCCTCAGTTTATACAAATTATATAATTATTTAATGTGATGTATTTATAAAATAGTGGTAGAATTGTGTTAGCTAGCAGTTTTACATATATAAAATCTAATTTGTCTAATTATGAATTGTAGTAAGATAATATTTAGTTATGGAAACCAAAATAAATAGAATTGTCTACAGCAATGAGCCAGTCAAGCAGACAGTTGAGTGATATTGTGAGGTGCTCTATGGCAGCAGTGTAGGTGATTTTGATACATTGTATGAGGGAGCAGAGGAGTGATGAACTCTGCACCAATCAGCAATGGCCTGCCCATCCCCCCTGGCTGCTCTCAATAACTGACCTCTGTTGAACTTCGTAACTTAACCAAGTCCACATTAACCAGGCTTACTATCTGGCTCAAAGAACACAGAACAGAACTGCAGGTCCATCATCAATGCTATTGAAGAGAGATATCTACAGACTCAGGCTGAAATGGTAAGACATTTAAAATTAAGAAAAGATGTCCCAACTTTTTTGGAATGTGTTGCAAGCATCAAATTCGGAATTGGCGTATATTTACAAAAATCAATAAAGTTGATAAGGTAAAACATTAAATATCTTTTCTTCATACAGTTTTCAATTAAATATATGTAAAAGTGAATTTACAAATCACAGCTTTCTGCTTTTATGTGCATTTAACATACAGTCCCAATTTCTTTGGAATTGGGGTTTGTACATGCACAATTGAAAAATGCAACAATTAACTGAAAATTACTGATAATACCACAAAGACCAATAATAATAACTATACTCCCTCAGTTTATTCAAATTATATAATCATTTAATGTGATGTATTTATAAAATTGTGGTAGAATTGTGTTAAGGCAATTAATTGTGTTAAGGCATTGGCCAGTTATCAGTTTTACATATATAAAATCTAATTTGTCTAATTATGTATTGCAGTAAGATAAATATTTAGTTATGGAAACCAAAAGAAATATAATTTTCTACAGCACTGAGCCAGTCAAGCAGACAGTTGAGTGATATTGTGAGGTGCTCTATGGCAGCAGTGTAGGTGATTTTGATACATTGTATGAGGGAGCAGAGGGGTGATGAACTCTGCACCAATCAGCAATGGCCTGCCCATCCCCCCTGGCTGCTCTCAATAACTGACCTCTGTTGAACTTCGTAACTTAACCAAGTCCACATTAACCAGGCTTACTATCTGGCTCAAAGAACACAGAACAGAACTGCAGGTCCATTATCAATGCTATTGAAGAGAGATATCTACAGACTCAGGCTGAAATGGTAAGACATTTAAAATTATTGGGGAAAATATTTGCCGCAACACAGACAAGGTTTAATCGGTCAGTGACAAATAAGGGTTGGCAAGATGAGCAATTTAAAAAATCTTTTAAAACCTGTTTTAAAAGCATGCATCAGATTTGTTAAAATGAAAGACTGAATGCGCCTGAAAATGTCAAGTGGTGTAACCACAAAAGAATGAGAAATATTAAATATTTTATCCACCTAGAGTGTACGTAAGTACTCATTTTAAAATATCACATGAAAATAGATTTTATTAGGATTATCTCTAAATTTAAATTTTATGCGTTTCTGCAATATTGAGCAGGACATACGGTATGCTGAAAACACCTGTTTTCTAAATAATCTTTGACAAATTATGTAGAAATTGTTAAAAAAAAAACATATTACACTGCAATAGAGGATTACATTTTATTCCACATAAATTTTCCTGTATATGATCATATTTTTATGAAAAATACTGGTTACGCCAATTGACACAAACCAGTTACACCACCTGACCTTGTTGCTTCTACAGTCAAAGGCCATTGTTTGTTGAAGAAATTGACACTGAAAATCAAGCAAGAAAAGGTTACATTTTCTGAAGAAAATGTGAATGAGTTTGCTTGCTGAGTCTAAAGCGTATGAATCATTGTGCTGTGATAGGAATAAGAGGACATTAGGGGCAGAGGGGGCCAGGGCCAATAGTAGAGAGGGCATTAGGGGCAGAGGGGGCCAGGGCCAATGGTAGAGAGGGCAGTAGGGGTAGAGAGATCCAGGGCCAATGGTACAGAGGGCATTAGGGGTAGAGGGGGCCAGGGCCAATAGTAGAGAGGGCAGAGTGGGCCTGGGCCAATGGTAGAGAGGGCATTAGGGGCAGAGGGGGCCAGGGCCAATGGTACAGAGGGCATTAGGGGTAAAGAGGGCATTGGGACAGAGGGAGCCAGGGCCAATAGTAGAGAGGGCATTAGGGGTAGAGAGAGCCAGGGCCAATGGTAGAGAGGGCAGTAGGGGCAGAGGGAGCCAGGGCCAATGGTAGAGAGGGCATTAGGGGCAGAAAAGAGGCTCTATTGTATTAATTATAAAATAGCAGAAATTTAATAAATTGTATTTTACAGATTTTAATCTTAATGAGTAACATTTCTCCTATCACTGAATTATTGGAGTTTTAGGTCTTTTAAAGCTGCTGTTCATGTTCAACAGTAGGTGTCAAAGATGTAATATAAATATTACATCTTTAATCAGCATCATAAACTACTGATATTTGACAAAATTGGCCTCTAACAGAAGACTTGTAATAGGAGTCGGTTACACCATTTTACATTTCAATTTAAATTTGACAGGCATTATCATGGACACCATGTAAGCACATGTCCTTGGTGTGAATGTTTCAAACATAATTTTTTAAGTAAATACTCATTTTTATAATTATGATGAATGATCAATGTTTTCCTGGGGTCATACCATTTGACATGTAAACCTAAGCATACCTAACCATACCCTAAAAGTCTAATTATCTCAATTATTTTAAAGAGAGTTACTAAACTTGGCATGCAGCAGTTAGGGTCATCAGGGGTCCTTCTCTGTGATATAATTTCCTGTCACATGGTCTTCTTGCACAAAACTTTACAGCTTAATCTAGTCCCACTCCCCAGTTCCCATATAGATCCATTCAAATGCAGAGAGGTTATAGTATCACTTGTAAGAGTACCTGAAAATAAGATAAACAGTCTTTTGATATCCTTTTATACCCAGTCATGATAGCATCACCCGTTTACCTGTGGAATGTTCCAAACAGGTGTTGTTTGAACTGCCCAGTATTTATTGTTTTGCCCCTGTCCCAGCTTTTTGGAACGTGTTGCAGGCATCAAATTCGGAATTAGCCTATATTTAGAAAAATCAGCAAAGTTTTAAGTAAAACATTAAATATCTTTTCTTTATATGGTTTTCAATTAAATATATGTAAAATGAATTTACAAATCACTGCTTTCTGCGTTTATGTGCATTTAACATACTGTCCCAACTTTTTTGTAATTGGGGTTTGGCACCCCTGCTAAAGATGAGTAAAAAGGGTTATTAAAAATTCACCGTTTGGTGAATTTGCTTAATCTCGCACTGAAAAAAATGAGAAAAATCCAACCTTTAATTGAAGTAAATTTATTATGAGAAAAAAAAATCCCTCATCAAGAAATAATTATTTTTAACAAAACCACGTGTTCCACAATTATTGGCACCCCTGCATTTATATATAGAATAAAGTAATAATTTTAAATATTTGGTTGCATAACTTTTGTATGCCATGACTTCCTGATGTCTGTGACCCAACAACATCAAAAGACTCTTGATATCTTATTTTCTGGTACTCTTACAACTTAGCGATAATATAATGCATCTGCATTTGAATGGATCTCTATGGGAATTGGGGGGTGGGACTAGATTTAGCTGTAAATTATGCTGGAACACCAGGGAATACATGGTTGGTAAAATGGCTGTAAGTCATCAAGGGTCAGAGGTATCAAACGAGCCTCAAACCATCACTCTGCTGCCAGATATGCAGTCGATATGGATGGATCACTTTAAAGGGATAGTTCGGAATTTTGGACATAATGTCTCAATTACGACTTACCCATGATGTAGTTGATTGATGGAAACCATTTTCAGATAATTCCATGCTGTCCCTTCTTTTGGACATACACACATTGCTAATGCTAGCGCAACTCTAAGGTAACTGGTAGCATCCACTACCAAACGCACTTAAACACTCCACAGTGCACCCAAAGCAAATAAAATACGACGACAGTCTATCGGGGTTATTTTCAGTGATTATACCATAATTTTTTAAGTCAAACTATCGTTGAATCCTTTACTTTGTGCTGACCTATATTCTCTGTGGAAGTACGGCGGCAGAGCTAGCTGTAGATTAGCCAGGGTATCTGCCTGTAGGCTATGCTGTACTCCACAGTTGCCGACACAATCCGTTTTGCCGTAAAGTTACATATTTGGTAAACAACAAGTCAGCTAAACACAAACATGCTACAGAATAACACAGCATATACAAGCAAGCACACTGGCTACCAATTTGCAGGAAAAGTTTGACCACTTCCATGACTTCCCAATCGTGGCAACTAGCTAGCTAAATTGAATAGATAGATCACGCATGCAATCATTTATTAGTTACCTGCTCGTCAGTTGTTTTCGGTGCATGAAGAAAAACAGGTGATGGCACAGCAGTCTATTGATTTTAACATAGTCATCCTCCGTGAAATGGTCACTACACACTTACATACACTGAACGTTTTTAGAGTCTCAATTGGTGTGTTGACATCCATGCGAGCAGCAAGAAGCCACAGCTGCTTTCTTTGTTGATCTTCCACTAGAAATCGGTGAAAACTTTGTGGTGCCCATTTTTTTGCATGATTTGAACAACCTTTAAATACACACCGAAATACCATCTTACCTGAACGTTAGCTAACAATACTACGAGTCTGATTCTTTCACACGCGCGATATTGTTGTTGGCCGGCACTACATACGGCGGCAGAGCTATACTTTACGTTACCTACTAACGTAAAGTATCGCTCCGCCATACTTCCACGGAGAATTTCGGTGAGCACAAAGTAAAGGATTCAACGATAGTTTGGTATAATGATGGTATAATCACTGATGGTATAATCACTGAAAATAACCCCGATAGACTGTCGTCGTATTTTATTTGCTTTGGGTGCACTGTGGAGTGTTTAAGTGCGTTTGGCAGTGGATGCTAGCAGTTTCCTTAGAGTTGCGCTAGCATTAGCAAAAAGAAGGGACAGCATGGAATTATCTGAAAATGGTTTCCATCAATCAACTACATCATGGGTAAGTCGTAATTGAGACATTATGTCCAAAATTCCGAACTATCCCTTTAAGGGTTGTTTCTCCTGACAAATTTTCCTATTGAATTCTATGGAAAAATAAGTCAGGAGAAGAAACCCTTCAAGTTATCCATCTACATCTACTGTATTTCTGGCAGCAGAGTGATGGTTTAAGGCTTGTTTGATATGTAAGACCCTTGATGACTTATAGGCATTTTGCCAACCATGTATTCTATACTTTCCAGCATAATTTACAGCTAAATCTAGTCCCACCCCCCAATTCTCATAGAGATCCATTCAAATGCATAGATGTTATAGTATCGCTTGTAAGAGTACCATAAAATAAGATATCAAGAGTCTTTTGATGTTGTTGGGTCACAGACATCAGGAAGTCACGGCATGCAAAGGACATGCGACCAAATATTAAAAATGATTACTTTATTCTATATATAAATGCAGGGGTGCCAATAATTGTGGCATACATGGTTTTGTTAAAAATTATTATTTATTGATGAGGGTTGATTTCTTGATTTTTTTTTCTCATAATAAATTTACTTCAATTAAAAGGTTGCATTTTTCTCATTTTTTCAATGTGAGCTTAAGCTAATTTCACCAAACGGTGAATTTTTAATAACCCTTTTTACTCATCTTTACCAGGGGTGCCAATAATAGTGGAGGGCACTGTACATGCACAATTGAAAAATGCAACAATTAACAGTGAAAATTATTGATAATACCACAAAGACCAATAATACCAATATGTAATTTTGGAATCTGACTTTGTAAATAAGAACATACAAGATATATATACATACAAGAATATTACCACCAGACTGGCCAAATAAAGATTAAATTAATAAGCCAATTGTTGTCCAATATCAACAACTTTATATCAACCTCAGTTGTCAGGAATATCAAGATGTTCAAATAATTTATCAAATGTTCAAGCCAGAATGGCTGTAAGGACTAGGAGTTAATTGTAGTTTAAGCATACTCCTAATGATAACCAAAAGAACAGTGTATAATTCAGTGGGTGAACAGTTTTTTTTTCCATTTATTTATTGTTTTTATAAATTATATCAAGTTGACATTCTATAAATAAATCTTGCAAATACAGTAACTACAGTTGGCTAAGTTGTAAATTGTTAAATTCCTCTTATGAAACAAGGACAATGGAAAATCCACTCATTGCTGACATAAAACTATTATAGCCAGGTGGAACACAACAGGGCAGTGATGACACTGGTGAATTGAGTGTTCACCGCATTGGCCTGGCTTCAGTGGATTTGGTCAAACACTGTAATAGGCAGAGAGACAGTAGCCTACATGTCCAGAAAGGCATAAACAGACTATGAATTCAAAAGCTCCTGTATGAAAATTACACAATAAAGGGAACGTTCTCACTTTGGATAGCCCTGTTCTAGATAAACTTAAGTGCAGTTCTGCTAAAACTGAGTACATATGATCTTGAGAGAACTATTTCTCACAGAAAATGTCGTTTAACTGCAGAATGGGCAGTGGAACAAGGTACAGCACGTTGTGCATTCATTAAACCGTGGGGGTTTACTGCCTTTCTGTATTGTTACATACAATAATGTTAGCTAGCTCCTGCTGGCCAAGTAACTATGCCAGCAAGATGTTAGTTGTGGTATTTCAATTACGAGATGTAACGTCAGCTACTGTGTTCAACAAGTGTGCAAATTAGCAACCTAACTAGGTAAATAGTTAAACATCAGTCTGAAGTTGTAACTAGCAAACTGCAGACTGATGTCAGGATTGTTTAACCTTTTACCGCATAATTTTAGCATTTTATGAATTTACGGCAGATTTATTTTTGAGATGCTGGAACTTGCAACAAAAAAAAAAAGTAGCCTAATGCAGTCGTTAATTTTACAGCAATAGGGAGTGCATATAGGAACAGCGGACAGTCGTCACCAGCTCAGCTGCCAGGAGATGATAGACGTTTGTTAAAATCTGGCAGGATAAATGCAATTGAAAGCAGCATTCCCCTTCGCTGTGAAACAGGTATGTACTGTATGTGGTCTTTGATCGATGGACCCTTTTATTATTATGCATTTTTTGATACAGTCGACACAATAATATTTCACATTGTAATCTTGATATTTTTAGTCATGCTTGTGCACACCCGTGTGTAACAGACAGGATGGTGTACACGCGTTGTGCACACGCCTATGTGGCCGGACTTATATGCGCCCATAAAATAACATGTGAACAACTGTGACATGTTTGTGGTGGTTTTAGCGCAATCGCTTTCGACTTTTACAGAAGTGCGTCAACTTTTAAAATCACATTCAGAACACTAGACATTAACACAATACACAAAGTTAAATTATTTAGGAAGCTTTCAAACACCCAATGCGTGGTTTGAGAGTGCTTTCCCATTGATGCAATTGGCTGAAACAGCTAGACCGAGACACTCAGATCACCAGTATAACATAATGCAATATGACAGCGCTAGCCAAAAATGACACGTCGTAGGTGCAACGATAATCAGACCATAACTTAAAAGATAGGGTGCAGCATGCAGCCGCGAGTTTACCCGCATTCATGGTGGCGCAGCGGTAATACTCTAATCACTTGTTGAAATGAAAAGAATAGCCTATATCAAAGTTTGAATCTCGTTGAAGGCAAGCGCATCAATCAATCGATCAACAATAAAGAATGCACAACGATGTGTGTACCCTTGGTCCTGTGACATGAGATGTCATGCCAAACTTATTTATTTATTACTTTTTTACAAGGACTGTTGGATTAAAGTTGTATTATTGACGGTGAAACAACATGTGACTGGTAACGTGGAAACGATGTATTGACGTCGTCTATGTAATTTTCAACCTTCACATACCTCAAAGGCAACGTCACAGATTGACTGTTAAATTGCAATATCATTACAAAATTCTATTTTTAACATTATGAATTTAATGTTTAAAAACCTTCAAATTTGAACCACCTTACAACATAAAGTTGACGTTATATACTGGAAGTGGAAATGTGGTAATGTACCAAGTACATATGGTATAGCTGTGAAAACCTTCTATTCCAAGAGAACAGGCATGTTAAAAATGTATATTCTGATTAGGTAAGATGCAACGAGAACAATGAGAAAATGACTATAAACTTTCTGTCCACTGTAGTGGACATCATGCATTAAGGTTGTAATCTGCATGTGTGGCCTATGTTTTCAATGAGCCATTTGGTGCACATTTCTGTCATAAAAGGGCTGTAAACATCGGCGGAGTTTGCCATTTAAGCAAGGGGTGCCAGTGTGGGAATGTGGGGGGGGGGGGGTTACTGATTGGGGGTAGACTGCCTATCGCAGAGGGTGAAGGGGGGTGGGCCTAGTGCCTGATGGAGATTTGCAAGCATGACCCGGGGTGGGGGTGGGTGTCAGATTGCTATTGTGGACTCACTGGACTGGGGAGTGAGGGTGTGAAATTTAAGATTACAAACTTGGGGGTGGGTATTCTAATTGCTATCTTGGACCGGGGCGGGGGGGTGCGCCGATTGAGATCTCAGGCCACTTAGACGCCCCCTTAATCTTCACCAATGGATGTACATGACTACAAGGATGTACAAACAGGCACTCACCCTTTTCCTCTCTCCTTCCATCCCTCTTCCCCTCACTCCCCCTTTCTCCCTCTATCCCCCTCTTTCTCTATCTCTCCTTTTCTCTCTATCTCTCCCTCTGTCCCACTGTTCTTATGTTTTCACAGGATGCCACTATTGTGACCTTTATGATTGTTATTACTGTATTTCTGCTTTTTCAATATGTACAGGCCTAGTATGTTTGTTTTTCTGACTGGGAAAAAAACTTAATCACAAAAAATATTTTTTATAGTTGTGGTAAGTGTGCAGAAAACACATTTTTATTGTATTCCATTAATTTAAAATAGTGGGATTATACTCAAACATTTATATCTGTTAAATGTATTGGTGCTAGTCTACTGGATCAACTAATGTTAAGTAAATGAGACTGCACACAAATCTAGGTAAATCTTATGAACCTTCCTATTTTTTATTATTACATACCGGTTAGCACCTGATGTTTAGGCACATTGTCTTCCTCTATTGTATTCCAATACAAATTATCCTAATCATTTTTTATACCTTTAATGCATGATTTTCATTGTAGTGGACTATTATGTAACTGCAATATTTTAAAAACTAATTTAACATTCCTTCCCATGTCCTTATAAGTAATAAAAAAACAAAAAAAATGGTTAAACAGGAGTGTATAAGAATAGCACAGTTACAGGTGATTGGTATATTGAGTGAAAGGAGTTCATCTGAGCTGTCTGTAATGTGCCTGCAGCTTATTAGAGGTAATTTGAGTGCAAAAGCTGGCCACACCCACCTAGACAACCGTCATTCCCTTCCCCCACGGACAAAGCAACTTTCCCTCCAAAATTTTGGCCAATCAAAAAATCCCCAAATGAGGACACCTTTGCGTCTGCCCAGCAACAAGAGGTCCTCACTTAACGGGTTAATAAATTTTTCTCCCTGTTGCTTGTTTAAGGAATGTAAAGTGTTAGCAGTGGTGCTGGCATGGTCTAGTGTTGACGTTCAGTGTCTGTTTCTCACTATGTAGTACAGAAACACGGGTCCTCAGTTCTATAGTCTCCGTTCTCGGTCCTCACTATGGATGCCATACAAGTATGTGTGTGTGTGTGTGTGTGAATAGCACTATAAATGTAAAAAACATTTCAGTTGTGCTGGGAATACTCAGATAAACAAGATGACAACATAAGTAGAGGGCGCAGAAAGTTTGTTGAATAAATAAAGCTGTGATGAATGGCAATCATTCCAGCAGCCGCAGTAAAATTGAAGCTCTGCTAATCTGGGTGGGACTATTTTGTCTCTTCAAACCCCAGCTGACAGCTGAATTTCATTCATTCATTTGCAACCCAAGAATGGGGGGTGCTGGGTGGGGGAGGTGGACAGTGGAGTATTTCTGTTTGTTCCATAAAAAAGATTAAAATGGATACCTTCCATACAATTAAAGACAACTTCAAGTTTCTGTCACATTCACAATTTCTGTTCATATTGTAACTAAAATATCAGTGAGACTAAGAGTGTCAGTATAATGATTCCACACAAGTGATGTCACTGCTCTTCTTACTTTTTTTTTTTTTTTTTTAACACAAAGACAGCTGCAGCACTTACTCAAAAGCAAAGCCCAGCCATTCATTGATAAGTCTTTCCTAAAGTGTGTAAAGGCAATGGCACTGTCTTAAACATACAAAATGGGCACAAATTTCATTATCTATTTGCCTAAGATGCTGTGTTATACAAGTTGAATCTCAAAGCTCATATTTCACACACGATCCTTTTTAAAAATTGATAATTACTGGAGAAAGTCAGTTATGGTTCAAGGCATCCAGCAGGGTTTGTGCACCCAAACTATATTGATTAACAGCATATTCCCTGTTCCATTCTACCACACCCTTCCAATGGGTTACAACATATGTCAACATATATAAACCTATTCATGATGAATACATGTTTTCTCTCCCTCTGATGGCCTTTCATAGTGTTGTGTTTCCCTGCATATTTTATCTTTTCTTCACAAAAGGGAAGCTTTTTTCCCCCAACATTTCTTATTTTGCAGTCCAACAAACTTGGGAAATTCTTTAGGACGCCAATGTGTTGCTTGTCCAATTAGGAAGATGCTCAGAATACATGACCATTGAATCAGTGGTTGAAAGGAGCACACTGCTGAGACTTGAAGCCGGGAGACAGATGGCGGAATCCCTTGAGTAAAGCTTGGCCTGCAGGCTATTTACTCCAATTTTCACAGAATGATCTGTTCCAATAAGCATGCTACAGTATATCTGTATTTGCCCACAGCTCCCATGCATCATTTCCCCCCGGTCTCATTGGTGGATATTTACAGAAGTAATTCATGTTGAGTGCCACATCCATGAATACAACAATGCTTGTGTCAAACCTGCAACTTCTGGATAACAAACCCAGCCATGCAACTCCACACATGCAGCGTGATGGAGAAGCTGACCCTCCACAAGCTCCCAGATTGCTGATGGAGGCTGAAGAGTGAAGACTCTGACGGGTTCAACGCCATGATAATGAAACCTTCTTCATGAAAAGACAGGGCGCTGTAGTCATAGTTCCAGCGGCTTACACTGCGATAAAGGCATGCATCTCTTATTCAGCTTCACAGAAGCAGGTAGATGTCTACAAAGTGATATGCAGGTATAAGCAATTAGCAATGCAAAATACAAAACAAATGTCACCATTTCCCTTTGGCAATTACAGCACAAAAGAATGCCTGGCTAACATTTCAAACAATAGGCCATTTTAAAGGCACAGCGATGAAGTGCACTGTGTTTACAGTATAATATAGACAACAATTAAATGAAAAAATGACCTTTACTCTACAAAGAGAGTCCGAGATAAAGCCCAAGGGGGAGCATTTAGGAGTCAGCCATTGGTTCAAAGATCATGCTGTGCTGAGAGTCCAGCAAAGAGGTGGCTCTTACTACATCCTAAGGTCAAACAAGGTAATTGAACTAGAGATTATCACCGTTACAGTTAGGATTTCTTAATAGAAATCCCCTCATAATCCTGAATGACCCACACACACACACACACACACACACACACACACACACACACACACACACCGGACCTTGCCTCTCCCCTGTGTCTGATACAAGCTGTCCCTGTTCTGCAGCCACCAACAGATCCACGTTTGTTGGAACCCACCTGACCAGAACATGACTCCTCTTCACTGAGTGCAGTTTCATATCACTTGCATAAAAATGCAGGCTGAAAATCAGGGACATGACCTGCCTTACCACGCTAGAATGCCTTTGACTGAGTGAAGATTTATAACACCTTCGTTAACACAGAACAGCATTGTTATAAATAATTTATAAGCAGGTATAAAAAACTTGGTCAAGTGACATTGTGTGTAATGCTCATTAGCATACCAATTTACACAGTACTTTTGAGGCATCCCTCATAGAGAATTAAATTTGCTTGAGAGCAATTTATAGATTATAAAGCTACAAAACATTAGCAAGCATGCTCTTCAGTTAAAATGACGTACAAGGAAAATCAGTAAAAGGCTTATGACCACGTTATTTATGGCTATTAAGGTATGTATTGAGCACCAAAGAAGCATGAGGAATCAATTCCATTGCAATCTCGTTCAATTTCAGTCTATCTATATCTATTTATTCCTGTATGCTGAAAAAAAATGATGGAGTCAAAAAGGGTTCAAGGTGACGTCAACAGGAACCCACAACCAATACAAATAAACCATGCCTTGGAAATGGTTTAGTCGTGTTGTTCTGTGGCTGGTTACAGTAAAAAAAAACTACGAGAACCATGATTCACCGAGGTACTTAAGCCTTAATCGGCCAGGACGGGGGCAGGTGGGGTAATGTAATTATTAGGATCTCCGTTAATTCAGTTCCGTCCGAATCTGCCATGTCTGCATAGCCGGGGGCATACACTGTACGATTTGAGCCCGTTTTTCACCCGATTCTGCTGTCGCCGACAAACTTTACAAATCGCGTCGAATTGCAGCTAGGACCAGCCGTCGTTTGACATGCAGCGTGAGAGGGAAAGAGATGCCCGATCAACTACCCCGAGGACATCACGACGAGCTGACGGACAATCAAATTGATTTCTTGACATGTCGTGTAGTGTGAGCAGAATCACGACCTGATTTCCCTCAAGTCGTGCGTCTGTGTCTGCGCACAAACGGCTAGCCTCCATGTACAGTAGCCTCCATGTACAGTAGGCTACATGTACAGTAGCCTCCATGTACAGTAGGCTACATGTACAGTAGCCTCCATGTACAGTAGCCTCCATGTACAGTAGCCTCCATGTACAGTAGGCTACATGTAGAGGGCTGCATTGCGGCTGAAGTCATATAGTGGTGTGAACATCAACAAAGCAGCCTGGAAAATACCTTACCTCCAATTCTCTTATCAAAATTGACAGGCCATATTGTCCACATCTTCCCAACCACCTGCGGATCCACACACGTCGGCGCCCGTTCTTTTTCTGACGGTTCAGTGCACATTAGCGCTCTCAATAATTTTCTACCGATTATTCTGGTACAATGTGAGCAGCAGGTTGTGAGCATTATAATCTGACCGATTATTGTCGTGCAGAGTGAGCACCTAAATCGTGGGCTTTGGACGTGCACGACGGGCGATTTAATCCTGCAGTATGAGCTGTCATCAATTGACAAGTCGCACAGTGCATGCCCGGCTTAACCTTTACGGACTGCGCGCTCCCGCGCCAGTAAGGATTCCAGTGTCTTTTACCGACTGTTAAACGCCCTGTAAAAATAACCCCAGGTTATACCAATCCCGTGCAAAATTGTTGTTAAGTATTCTGTTATTTCCTGTGAGAAAGGAGTTTTGCAAGTCTTTTATCTAGGTTTTTCACATTTGAGGCACTCGAGGAAGCTGGTTGTGCTCTCTTTGGCCCTACAGTACGGAAACAAACTTCCCAAAGTGGTCAGGAAAGCAGAATTATTGGCTTCTTCTGATCCATCCCCACCCCATAGCACTCCCTCCTGTTGTACTAATTTAGATTCTATTCAAATTGAGGAATTAATTGTTTCTTCAATATGAATCAAGAAGTGGGAATATGTGACCAGTATACAGTAAATTATGTGGTCTGCTTATCAGC
The DNA here is from genome assembly GCA_029718625.1 of Synaphobranchus kaupii. Lineage (NCBI taxonomy): Eukaryota > Metazoa > Chordata > Actinopteri > Anguilliformes > Synaphobranchidae > Synaphobranchus > Synaphobranchus kaupii. Next base: position 9,070,199 of record CM056381.1, on the reverse strand, counting down.
ACATTGGCTCATAAAAACACAATGACTGAAGACATCAAGACATCTTCCAGACGGCAAAACAGCATAATAATAGGATGATCAAATAAATGAAATTATTATTGTTAGTAGTAGGAGCAGCAGCAGTAGCATTTCAGGATAATCTCACAAATGGTTTTCTCCCTGAAAACACACACACACACACACACACACACACAGTGAGAGAGAGAGAGAGAGAGAGAGAGAGAGAGAGAGAGAGAGAGAGAGAGAGAGAGAGAGAGAGAGAGAGAGAGAGAGAGAGAGAGAGAGAGAGAGAGAGAGAGAGAGAGAGAGAGCAGAGTAAGCTGTGAGAAAATCTGACATTTTGAAGAAAAGAGCAGAACTGTGCATGTATTTTGCTGCATTTGCAATGTTTGTTACTTGCTCACATTTAGAAACTCAATAAGTTTCCTGGCATTGTCTGGTGATGAGGGGAAAATGGAAACATGCCCTTTTTTTAATTGCTGCAGGAATTATTCTGCTACAAATTTATAAGACCGTTTTGGTAGACTATCATATTCACCCTCCTCAAAAAAGGGCACAGAGAATGCACAGCTGAAGCCCTTTCCCCACACCAGTGGCAATACCACAACAAAAGTCAGTCCAGATTAATTACTTTAAATTCGCTGCCTAATGTGCTAAAACAAGGCTAGAAGGCCCATTCACAAATCAGTATGTGCCTAATCCAATTAGAAACCCCTCCGTAAGCAGGCAGTTAAGCACTGAATTTACCATGTGCATGTGTATTCCTGTGAGTAATGTCTTCCCAGGCACACATGTGGTGCATTTGACTGGCATGAACCACTGAACCTGCTGAAACTGCAAGAACACCAGCGAAATGATTGAAGTCACGTTAAGTAAGCCAGTGGAATGAACCAACCAGACACACAGGGAAGGAGCTGATACCCCCTGCATTCCGTCGCCACCAATCAGGGGCTATACGCATGATGTAGCAGGTTGTCTATGGGGACTCTCTGTTATTTTATAAAAACCTGAATGGCTATTCTGAAAATCACCAGCATTCAAATGGCCATCCGGGTTGTGTTCATGAATTAAGTCACTGAGGCTAATGTAAAAGCCAAATTAATCTGAGGCATCCAAATTCAAGCTCTTTCCCAAAAGATTTGGAGCAGGCAATTGACCTCTACCACAAACACAGTCAGTGTCACACTCTTCATGGTACGTGGCCAGAAGAATTCCAGATCCTACAGCACATCTATCTTAAAAATAACAATAAAAAAGACAGAGTTGTGAAAACATTCACATTGTTCCTCTTCACCCAATAACAATGTTTTACATGTGAAATACAAAGTTGTTAAAACAGTTAATTTTGAGAACCTTTGCAAACATCCCGTGGGTTTGTTTTCCAGCTCTTAAAAACTAATGAATACTGATCATAATACAACATCATGGATATATGAACTTCTAATGAACTTCCAGTTCCTGCCATTTAACATTGTTTGCATGAAGCTGTAGCAGCGTATCAGCCACATCATGCTGACCATACACATACACACCATACACGCTAAACATGCACAAACTTTCGTTTCACTGCCATGCCTCCATGTTAAGGTGTTTACAATTCGATTTCTACACAAAAAATAACCACCAAATGAAACCTACACTATTCATGTTGAAATGTCCAATAGAGGCAGCATCACTGTTCATCTTCACATTCAGAGCCTATATACATACAGTACCAGTCAAACGTTTGGACACACCTACTCATAGAAGGTTTTTTTTCCATTATTTTTACTGTTTTCCACATTTTGGAATAGTAAAGACATCAAAACTATGAGAACACAAATTGAATTATGCAAAAACCAAAAAAGGGTTAAACAAATAAAAAAAAGTCTTATATTTTAGATTCTGCAAAGTAGCCACCCTTTGCCTTGATAACGGCTTTGCACATTCTTGCCATTCTCTCAAACAACTTCTATGGTAAACAGGTATTCCACAGGTAAACAGGTGATGCCATCATGATTCTGTATAAAAGGATATCAAAAGACTCCTGATATCTTATTTCCAGGTACTCTTAGAAGCAATACTATAACCTCTCTGCCTTTGAATGGATCTCTATGGGAATTGGGGGGTGGGACTAGATTAAGCTGTAAATTACACGGGAATAGTATGGAGCCCATGGTTGGCTAAATGGCTGTAAGTCAACAAGGGTTTGAGGTATCAAACGAGCCTCAAACCATCACTCTGCTGCCAGATATGCAGTAGATATGGATGGATCACTTGAAGGGTTGTTTCTCCTGACAAATGTTCCTATTGAACTCTATAGAAAAATAAGTCAGGAGAAGAAACCCTTCAAGTTATCCATCCATATCTACTGTATTTCTGGCAGCAGAGTGATGGTTTAAGGCTTGTTTGATACGTCAGACTCTTGATGGCCAACCATGTGTTCCACACTGTTCCAGTGTAATTTAAAGCTAAATCTAGTCCCACCACCCCCAATTCACTTAGAGATCCATTCAAATACAGAGAGGTTATAGTATTGCTTCTAAGAGTACCTGGAAATAAGATATCAGTAGTCTTTTGATATCCTTTTATACAGACATGATAGCATCACCTTTTTACCTGTGGAATACCTGTTTACCACAGAAGTTGTTTGAGAGAATGGCAAGAATGTGCAAAGCCGTTATCAAGGCAAAGGGTGGCTACTTTGAAGAATCTAAAATATAAGACTTTTTTTTTGTTTTTTTTTTGGTTTTTGCATAATTTAATTTGTGTTATCTCATAGTTTTGATGTCTTTACTATTCCAAAATGTGGAAAACAGTAGAAATAACGGAAAAAAAACCTTCTATGAGTAGGTGTGTCCAAACTTTTGACTGGTACTGTACATTTTTTACTGTACTGTACTGTTTTATTTTCTTTTTACTTTACAGTACTTACATATTTACATGACATTTTGGTTATGTTTCAGACGATGAATGGATTACAGTGAGACACTACTGTAAGTGATACATATACCAGACCATGGGCTGAACGGTACTGTAAGTGATACATATACCAGACCATGGGCTGAACGGTACTGTGAGTGATACATATACCAGACCATGGGCTGAACGGTACTGTGAGTGATACATATACCAGACCATGGGCTGAACGGTACTGTAAGTGATACATATACCAGACCATGGGCTGAACGGTACTGTGAGTGATACATATACCAGACCATGGGCTGAACGGTACTGTAAGTGATACATATACCAGACCATGGGCTGAACGGTACTGTAAGTGATACATATACCAGACCATGGGGCTGAACGGTACTGTAAGTGATACATATACCAGACCATGGGCTGAACGGTACTGTAAGTGATACATATACCAGACCATGGGCTGAACGATACTGTAAGTGATACATATACCAGACCATGGGCTGAACGGTACTGTAAGTGATACATATACCAGACCATGGGCTGAACGGTACTGTAAGTGATACATATACCAGACCATGGGCTGAACGGTACTGTAAGTGATACATATACCAGACCATGGGCTGAACGGTACTGTGAGTGATACATATACCAGACCATGGGCTGAACGGTACTGTAAGTGATACATATACCAGACCATGGGCTGAACGGTACTGTAAGTGATACATATACCAGACCATGGGCTGAACGGTACTGTAAGTGATACATATACCAGACCATGGGCTGAACGGTACTGTAAGTGATACATATACCAGACCATGGGCTGAACGGGTACTGTAAGTGATACATATACCAGACCATGGGCTGAACGGTACTGTAAGTGATACATATACCAGACCATGGGCTGAACGGTACTGTAAGTGATACATATACCAGACCATGGGCTGAACGGTACTGTGAGTGATACATATACCAGACCATGGGCTGAACGGTACTGTAAGTGATACATATACCAGACCATGGGCTGAACGGTACTGTAAGTGATACATATACCAGACCATGGGCTGAACGGTACTGTAAGTGATACATATACCAGACCATGGGGCTGAACGGTACTGTAAGTGATACATATACCAGACCATGGGCTGAACGGTACTGTAAGTGATACATATACCAGACCATGGGCTGAACGGTACTGTAAGTGATACATATACCAGACCATGGGCTGAACGGTACTGTAAGTGATACATATACCAGACCATGGGCTGAACGGTACTGTAAGTGATACATATACCAGACCATGGGCTGAACGGTACTGTAAGTGATACATATACCAGACCATGGGCTGAACGGTACTGTAAGTGATACATATACCAGACCATGGGCTGAACGGTACTGTGAGTGATACATATACCAGACCATGGGCTGAACGGTACTGTAAGTGATACATATACCAGACCATGGGCTGAACGGTACTGTAAGTGATACATATACCAGACCATGGGCTGAACGGTACTGTAAGTGATACATATACCAGACCATGGGCTGAACGGTACTGTAAGTGATACATATACCAGACCATGGGCTGAACGGTACTGTAAGTGATACATATACCAGACCATGGGCTGAACGGTACTGTGAGTGATACATATACCAGACCATGGGCTGAACGGTACTGTAAGTGATACATATACCAGACCATGGGCTGAACGGTACTGTAAGTGATACATATACCAGACCATGGGCTGAACGGTACTGTAAGTGATACATATACCAGACCATGGGCTGAACGGTACTGTAAGTGATACATATACCAGACCATGGGGCTGAACGGTACTGTAAGTGATACATATACCAGACCATGGGCTGAACGGTACTGTAAGTGATACATATACCAGACCATGGGCTGAACGGTACTGTAAGTGATACATATACCAGACCATGGGCTGAACGGTACTGTGAGTGATACATATACCAGACCATGGGCTGAACGGTACTGTAAGTGATACATATACCAGACCATGGGCTGAACGGTACTGTAAGTGATACATATACCAGACCATGGGCTGAACGGTACTGTAAGTGATACATATACCAGACCATGGGCTGAACGGTACTGTAAGTGATACATATACCAGACCATGGGGCTGAACGGTACTGTAAGTGATACATATACCAGACCATGGGCTGAACGGTACTGTAAGTGATACATATACCAGACCATGGGCTGAACGGTACTGTAAGTGATACATATACCAGACCATGGGCTGAACGGTACTGTAAGTGATACATATACCAGACCATGGGCTGAACGGTACTGTAAGTGATACATATACCAGACCATGGGCTGAACGGTACTGTAAGTGATACATATACCAGACCATGGGCTGAACGGTACTGTGTGCAAATGTAAGAGAATGCAACGATGAGCCAACAAGTTTCTGCTCCAGAACTGATGCAGAGTGAATAATAACCACAGCATTCCAGTGGTATGTGAAATGAACTCTTGCTTGTCAGGCAAACAGCTGCAGGCATTGCGACTGTCTTACTCTCCTCCACAGATGCGCGTCCTCTTTTGTGGGATTTATGTGTATTGTTATGTATGTATGTGTGTGTGTGTGTGTGTGTGTGTGTGTGTGTGTGATTCGCTTGTTATGTGTATCGTAATGTACTGTATGTATGTGTGATTTTCTTGTTATGTGTATGTATGTATGTGTGTGTGTGTGTGTGTGTGTGTGTGTATTGGTATGTATACGTGTGCGTATGCATGTGTGTATGTGTGTGTGCATTGTTATGTATGTATGTGTGTGTGTGTGTGTGTGTGTGTGTGTGCGTGATTTGCTTGGTATGTGTATTGTTATGTATGTGTGTGTGTGTGTGTGTGTGTGTGTGTGTGTCTTGATCTTTCAACCCCCCACCCCCAGCTGTTTGGTTTTGTTATGATTACAATGGCACATTGTAGTTTCATCAGCTGCGTGACAAAAATATACTGTATTGTGAACTAGACTTGTATACTGTGTATGTCCCTGAATATTTACTATGTGTGTTTGCGAGAATGCCTGTGCATGTGTCTATGGCTGTGTCTGAATCAGCACCCCTTCTATACTATTAAGTAGGCTTGTTGAATAGACAGGATGAGACAGTTGTTAAGTAGGAGAAATTTTCACTAAGGGCTGGATTCAGAGATGGCCAACTTCAGTTATGCACTTAAGTGCCACTCCTGCGCGGATTTAACGCGGGATGAGATACGCCGTATTCTAACCTGCGCTACGCGGGAGCTTTTCTCAAAATGTGGGTGGCACAGGGCATGATATTCTAATGACCCGTTTCTTGTACCTGCCCTCTGGGTTGCCAGCTTTCTACTAAAAAAATGTGTGTGGGGGTATACATATTCAACGTGTCAGTAACATTGCCTTTAATAACCGCATTTGCCTTTGTAAAATTCTACATTTGTGCATCGTAGTTGCTCTTGCGTGATGGGGAAGACAGTGAACGTATTAATCTGTCGCACTGATAAAATGATAGCTCCTATTGACGAATTGGATATACCCATCACACAATCAAAAGAAATAATCGCTGGACAGTGGTTACACGCATTATTATTAAGTAAACAAATAAATCGTTGGATTTATTGGAAAAAAAAAAAAGATTTAAGAATCTAATCTTTGTTTTAACAATTTATCTAATAAAGCAATGTAGCTGACACAAAGAGAAGCTGGAGAAGCTGTGCTGACACAAATCGTCTGTCTGTCAAAGTGAATATGATCCAGACACTGTCTGTCACACTCACTCACTCACTCACTCACTCACTCACTCACTCACTCACTCACATACTCTCTCTCTCTCTCTCTCTCAATGGATAGCTGTTTGTTGATGTGTTAAAAACGCATCAGTAGCAAGTGGGATTACTGTAATTTTGATTACTGTAGTTTGCCTGGTATGTAGCCTAAGTGGTTGGTGGCTGCCCCACCAATTTTTTACATATAAAAACGCCACTGCTGCCAAGTAATCCATCTAATATTGGTCTGGTATGATATACCAGACAGTCAATCATAGGCTACTTTTTATGACAGCTCTTTGATAATTCTAAGTAGGCTAGGCAAAGGAAAATAAGACCAATATTATTTTCAAAAGAACATGCACTCATGCTAATATCCACTTTTGCGAAAGATGCCGTATTTTTCCTAATAATCGATTGGTGGCGCTAGACATAAACGACCTTTTTTTCCTGAACAAATTTCCGCGGAAAAAAATGATTAAGTGAAAACTCTGAATACGCGTATCTTGCACGACTTGCAGACACGCCTCAGTTTCATCAAATCTCCACCCCGTGTGCGTAATGCCGCGTATATACTGGAGAGACGCTTAAAACAGCGGATAAGTCAAATGTCTGAATCACAAATAGCTTAAGTTACGCGGAATTTTGGGAGTAAGTCCATTTGCGCGTGCTTATCTCAGCTCTGAATCTGGCCCTAAATCTATATACATAAAACCCTCATATTGATATCCTTACTTCCGGGGTTTTGCTGAGTATATTCGGGAGCACACTTTTCAAGAAGTGACACAAACATTTGCTTGCATAAAAATGACGGGCAGCTTCATTTTGAAAAATGAGGTGCAGCTTCACTGATGTTTTCCTTCAATAACAACAAAAACAGCACGTGACATGGGGCAAGACGACACTTCCACAGAATGGTTGGAAAATAGTATTGAGGATATTTTTTTCACGTACTGCACATACTAAACAGTGCACATCTCCCTGTACACAGGAGACAGGACGCAGTAGATAGGCCTCTGATTCGGACACAGCCTATGTTTATTTGTGTGCATGCAATGTGTGTGTGTGTGTGTGTGTTTTATGAATTGTGCATATGTGATGGTATCTGTATATGAAAAATAAAAGAACAACGGTGAATGCGAGGCCGCAGTTTCTGGTGGAATAAGACTTGAATTATGGAAAATGATATTACCCACTTGGGCAAGCTCTGCTCTCAAACGAGTTTAGGGAAAAGTATTTCCGCGGTATCAGTCTGCGCATAATCTGAAATGAAACTGCGTGCCATCCTCATAAATAATAATGAAAGGACAAGCAGAAACCTCTGTGGCGATATTGCTGAGACAACCTTTAGAAAGAGGCAGAGTAATTACACTTAATGCGTATTTATTACCCCAGAAGACTCCATTCCCTTGCAGTGGGTCTTTGAGTTTCAAATACTTATCTACCTCCAGCTTAATCACACAGCCCCAGTGCCCCACAGGAACCTCTACTGCACCTGCCTGCGATCCATCAGCTTATTTTACGCCATTTACTCCTTCGTCGGTGGCAGGAGCAGGAAACGGCTGTGTGGTTGGCAGCTGCACTTGACTGCAGAGTCTGTCTACACTGTCTGCGGGCTCCTCGGCAGTAGCGTTCCCTCCCCCCCCCACCTTTCCCCGCTCCGTGCCGTGCTGCCGTTTGCCAGCGCGCGGCTCGCACATCATCGCCATTGTTTTCTAGGCATATAATCTGAGTGTCGTCTTGTGAAAACTGCGCTGTCTTAAAAAACCTCTTCGTCACAATTCTGGACGGGCTAGCTGTCAGATGTTGCAGACCTCTGGAGGTGAGCGCCATTTACACTGTAATGAAGTGCGGCGGTGGCAGCAACTTGACTGACAAACGCTGTTATGGAGTGTCACCCGGGAGGACCCGCGTGTCGAAGGCGCGATTTGATGTTTAGGTTCAGAGGGCAGGTGTATGAATGTGTGTACGCAGCCTTTTTTAAAAGAAGAGGCGCATAACGGAGAGGGAGCGGGTCCTGCATGGCGGAGCTGAAGCCTGGTGATTGGAGCTTGGGGGTCACACACCGTGTTCTGCATTCAGAAAAGGTTTTTTTTTTCCCAGACCATTTACATGTTAGGCAATCAGCAGACATTGATATCCAGAGGAACTTACACCCTTTTGAATACCATACGTTTATATAGCTGGACATTTTTACTGAAACACAGGTTAAGTACCTTGCTCAAGTGTATAATGCCAGTACCACACCTGAGAACTGAACTTACAACCTTGTAGTGGCAAGCCCAATTCCCTAACCATTATGATACACGGCCACCCCTATTAATAGCAGGTTAATAGCCTGGCTCTATAGCTCCAAATGCACTTCTTTCTCAAGCTCAAAGCGTTGTAGGAAGGAAAATAATTGGTGGGCTTGTTAAAAAGGCTTCTAGAAAAATATGACTGGTTTTCACCTCAGAATGTAAAGTCTGCATAGTATTCATACTTTACCTCAAGAGGAAAAATAAAATCATGACAGGCCCACACAAAATAAGTCTTTTGATTAATGTATTCATTTTTAACTATAATGAACACCTAATCACTCGGCAGTCAAAATGCAATTGAAACGGTCTGCAGAGGCCTGTTGCGTGGGCTCTCCTAATCTACAGATAGGTATGCTCAGCATTAACTGATATAAGGGAACAATGATGTCAATTTGATTATGTTACTAACCATAAATCTGACTCAAAATCCACCACAGCAGGAAATAGTGCCTGAGAACAGATGCCAAACAACTCACAAAGTAAAGATAAACAAGAAAAGTAAACTGAAAAGCACTATTAAAGAGAACCCACACAAAAAATGAATCTCTTGCTCTAATTAAAACAGACATTAATTAAGTTGATGTGTGAACCCCTCCCGCCCCCCCCCCCCACCCCCCCCCCCCCCCCCCCCCCCCCACCCCCCCCTACCCCCCCCCCCCCACCCCTATAACACCAAAAGTGTGAGATGCAACACTGCCAGGCACCATCTTTAATCAGTTTGCTTAAACTCAGAAACAACTTTGTCTGAGAATTAACGAGAATAAAACAGCCAATTTTGTTCTGCTTCAGTGTGTGTAGTCAGTACATCACTGACTGACACAAATTTGAAAGGCCATTTTTATTAATTATTTTGCTTGAGGAATGTTTGACATAAACCATTTCTCCTCTCCGTGAAGAGAGCAAAACACGCTGCTAGAAGCTGCTTTTGTTCCTGGAATATTATACAGTGCCTTCAGAATGTATTCACTCCCTATGGATCTTTTCACCTTTTTCCGTCACGTTGAAATTTGAATGCATTGAAATACAAATTCTCACACACTTAATGTATCATGATACAAATACAATTATATAAATATTTATTATACAACTATACAATCATTCAAAAACACATTTAAAATGAACTGCTATTTCTTAGACAAAGGGGGGAAAAAGACATGGCTGTTAGACTTCAAACCGCATGCCTGACAGGCGCACCCATGATACACAAACCATGCCTGACGGGCACACCCATGATACACACACCATGCCTGATGGGTACACCCATGATACACAAAAAAATGCCTGACGGGTACACCTGATACACAAACCATGCCTGACGGGCACACCCATGATACACACACCATGCCTGATGGGTACACCCATGATACACAAACCATGCCTGATGGGTACACCCATGATACACACACCATGCCTGATGGGTACACCCATGATATGCAAACCATGCCTGACGGGCACACCCATGATACGTAGGAACAAAAAATGCCTGACGGGCACACCCATGATACGTAGGAACAAAAAATGCCTGACGGGCACACCCATGATACACACACCATGCCT
>CM056381.1:9029177-9059163 GCA_029718625.1 Synaphobranchus kaupii | reverse complement strand
TTTTGGACTTTCTACTTACCAGCTAGTTTGATTAGATCCCTCATTACAGTCTTTTACCATCCATTCCACCCTTAGTTTAAACCAGGCCGGCCATCAAAGGATGGGCACCCCCTGTCTAGCCAGGTTCCTTCCCAGATTCCTTCCCATTGGGGAGTTTTTTCTCGCCACTGTGAGTGTTTTTGTCTTCCCACTGGGGAGTTTTTTAGCTCGTTTTGCTGGTTGGGGGCTAAGGCCTGGTTTTTTGCTCAATTTTCCTTCTGTTTCTCTGTGCAGCGTCTTTGTGACAGTTCTCTGTGAAAAGCGCTATGCAAATGAAAAATTTTATTGAATTGAATTGCATGGAAATATGTTGTTTTCCTTCCTCCACTAACATATTTTGGTGAGTTTAGATAAAAATAAAAAATGTAATTGTGTGAAATGTTACATGAAGAAAATTAAAACTTTCTCAGAATTTTTGTCAACTCCTTAATTCAGAGGTGCGTTACGAAATGAACTGAATCTAGGGTCAATACTCAATGAACTTCAGGTTTCTAATTATTCTATGTTTATGTTAAAGTGTATCCAATAATGTTATGCAATCAATATTTGCTCTTCAGCTGTATAGCTACTTTAAATGTTGTGTGTGTGTGTGTGTGCATCATTAGGGTTATATAATGCGCAGGTTTTCTAAAAGTAGATGAAAAAGTTCCAGTAACAGCCGTACTTTATAGCGCTATTACATACGTAAGCGTGTTTTTGACTGCAGGTATACGTGAGGCAGCATAGCGGAAGAGCGGAAATACTCTTTATCTGTCCTTCCCGGGTACTCGCTCACGTTAGCACAGCCCACACAAAGATGGAAAAGTCTACAGTGAGTTGGCCGCCACCAGCACAGCAGCTAAATAAATTACGCACTGCCGTTCAGAGATAAGAGCCCAGGTAAGAGATAAGACTTCAGTCAATATTTGTCTCTAACATTAAGTAACAATTAAAAATAATAAATTATTTAAGATAAATGATTATTCTCGGCGATCTCCAAAATGGACTCACCTTTATTTTATACAACCTGCTAACTCTGCATATTTGGGAACTGCGTGATGGATTGAACTTTTTTTGAAACAGCACCCTTGATTGTTCTCGGCCGATAAAATACTCAGCAAAAGTGCATGGTTAGATGTAATAAAGGTGGGCTTGCAACTTGATCTGACATCCAACTGACATTTTCTTTTGACTATGACTGACAATTTTTCCTTAAATGCCATCTAAATATCAAAGAATGTACGACAATTAAAAACAGATTAATATAAAATAAGTCTAAAACTTTGTATCTTTCCTTGTAAGTTAAGGATACTTAATTATTAAAAGCAAGGAGTAATGTAAAGCATCTACACAGAATGATAAAGTAGAGAAACACAATGCAAATAATGAAAGATGAATATAGAATTATTATATGATCCAAGATACAAGGACGCAAAGCATGCTGGGAGATGGTGTCCATCTCATTGTCCTCTGCCCGGTAGTGGGGTGCGTCCCAGTAGTCGAAAAATGCACCCTCCCTTCCTCACTACCACCTCCTCTCCTCCGTTCCCCCGGAAACCGATCTTTGTGTTTTAATCTAATGTTGCTGATTACGTCTTAATTACGTATTAATGGTTACATATTAATTAATGTCTCGACGCAAACCGCAATGTCAGGTACATTGTATACTGTACATGTAAATACTTGTACTCAGTTTTGCATACTTCCAGGTAGGAGAGGAGTGGTAGTGGGGGAGTGGAGGAAAGGAGGTGAGGAGGGAAGAATATTGGGACGCGCCTGTGGTGTTTATCTAACAGGGATTTCTTTCCATGTTTACCCTGGGCTAAGAGCGTTATCAGTGACACATTTTACAGTCGCATCAACAGCAGTTACTCCACCATCGGTCACTTTCCTAACAGACTGAATACCTCCCCCCCCCGCTTCTGTCACTCAAACTGCACAATTACTGTGATTAATTATTCCCGGGTCCAAAGATCAGAACACCCGCTGTGTTTTTTCCACGAATACTGAAAAAGGAAAAAAAGAAAATATAAGACAAGAGGAAGACGTCAATAAGACACGTCACTGCAAACAGCTGAAATGTTGAATGAGCTCTGAGGAAAAACAAGCGAAGAGAGAAGTCGTGAGAGAGAGAAAACGTTCCTTCCCACAGCGTTTGCCATCGTTACCGTCGATGCGCGGGAAGTCCAGACGCCGTGCACCTGTGCGGGCACGGTGCCACGAACACGCATCCACGTCCAAAACTTCCCAAAGTCATTTAAAAGCGCTATTTAAATATTCAAAAGAGAGAGAGACAGAAAATTTGCATGTAAATAAAGGGAAAAGCACAGGGAACAATATACTCTGTTTTTTGGGGGGTGCTCGTGATGTGATTCATGACTTTTCTTTGTCCCACTGGTTAAATATTCATCCCCTCCTCCCGCCCCCACCCCAACCCCACCCCCTCGGCCTCAACACCTGGACCAATCAAAGACTGAACAGGCTTTGGTTGCTAAGCATCGGCACAGCAGCCCTCTGATAGCATCACCCATCCCCCCGTGTGGCTATTACCCACCTCTCAGGTAAGGGCCCACACTGGAGGCCTTTGTGTTCGTCTTTCCCCTCTGGCCAATGGGAGCAGAGGAAGGCGGAAGGGGGGCGGAGCCTCGTCTCTGGCTTTAAGTGATCGATACCTGATCTCAGACCGGCTGAGTGATCTGTGTGGGAATGCAGAGGGGAGACAATACCCCACTCCAAACACACACACACGCACACACACACACACACGCGCACACAAACACGCACACGCACGCGCACACACACGCACCACACACACCCGCACACAAACACACACGCACACGCACACGCGCACACGCACACACACACACAAACACGCACACACGCGCACACACCCACACACGCACTCGCACACGCACACAAACACACACACACACCACACACACACACACACACACGCACACACACGCGCACACAAACGCGCACACACACACGCGCACACACACGCACACACGCACACGCACACAAACACGCACACATACACGCACACGCGCACACAAACACACACACACACACACACACACACGCGCACACAAACATGCACACACGCACACGCACGCACACAAACACACACACACACACGCACACGCACGCACACAAACCACACACACATACACACACACGCGCACACAAACACACACACACACACGCACACAAACATGCACACACGCACACGCAAGCACACAAACACACACACACGCACACGCACACGCACGCACACAAACACACACACACACGCGCACACAAACACACGCACACGCACACGCAAGCACACAAACACACACACACGCACACGCACGCACACAAACACACACACACACACACGCGCACACGCACGGATGGAGACGGGGGGGTGGGGGGGGTGACGGGGGGGTTTAGGGTAATAAACTCTGGGGTTCTCCCCAGCTGAAATGGTCACCGCGGTGATGTCACCAGACCGCACTTCCGTTTCTGCCGCCTCTGGATCTGGTTGCCGTCATGCTTTTGAGCTGGTCGATTTTTCTTGGTCCAACGATAAAAAATAAATAAATAATAAACGAGGACCCAACAACACATTCTGTGCCAAAAGAATGATGATGACGATGATGATTGGATTCCATAAAAAATAAAAATAAATAAACCTTTTTCAACTAAAAAACAGAAAAACTTGAATATACTAAATATAAAATATAATATAAAAATATAAAAATATATACTAGATGTCAAACCATCTCTGTAAAGTGCAATCCAATAAAGGTCTGCTTGTGTAACTGCCATCATTACTAAGGTGCAGAAAAGTTGAGAGAGGACCACACACACTCCTCACACCAAAAGCCTTTGGAACTCCACACCCTATGGAAACACACCTGGCCTCCTCCTACGCTGTCCCGCTCCTCTTCCACTACAGAGACCTCCCTGCTCTTATTTACATCTTATTTACGATCACAAACCATTCCTGCAGCTTCACCAGTGCTCTGAAACACAGCATCTTCTAACCTCCTCTCCCTGCACATTACGTCTGTATCGCTGTGTTCAAAATTTAAAAAGTGAAAACATGTGCATGTGTGTGTGGATTTGAACTAAAGGCAAAATTAGCTGCAATTACTGACTAAAATGTTATTGCCAAGCTGCTTATGATCACTTAAAGAATAAAGACTAACTAGTAAACATACCTTTATATGGTTTCCATTGACAACCAGGGGACAGCACCATTAATACATAATTAAGATGTAATCAGCGACATTAGATTAAAACACAGCTTCCAGGGCACAGAGTAGAGGAGGTAGTAGTGGAGGGGAAGGGAGGGTTCATTTTTCTAGCATTGGGACGCACCTCAAGGCATGACATTGCAACAACCTCGATGGTTAGTTGACCTTTGACCCCCCCTGGACCCAGAAGATGTGGGGACTGGCATTAATCTGTCAGCATAGGTTCACATGGCCTAAAAGATCTGGTGAATTAGATCAACCGTCAATCAATCAATCAAACAAACGTAATTTCATGTAGCACGTGTAAGCAGTGTATGTATTTTGTATTTTTTTGTATGTATTTTTTAAACATATCTCTGGAGAGCTGCTGTAGTTCTGACCATAAGCAGAATGCATCTGTTATTGAAAGCTCCCGCAGAGAACAAGCCATTCTTACTGCACGTTTTCAGTTACAAACTTCAAATTTCAATAAAATGACTGTTACACTTTGCATTGACTTCATAATTATAGCACCAGAAAGTATGTAGTTAAGAAGCAAAGAGCAGATTGAATATCTGGCAAAGGAGTTGAATATCTGGTGATAGAGGATCTGTGTGGCAGTACCTGTGTACCTGGGAAAAACACTTGTGAAAGGGGATGTAGAGGAGGAGGGGGGGGAACAAACGTTTCGTCCCAAAAGGGGAAATAGGGGATGACTCAAAAACGAGGTGCTGCCAGAATCCTGACAGCCTGGGCTACGTTTTAAAGGGGGTTTTTGATGGAAAAGCCACGCGCGGGAGCCGGCCGGCGTCTCTGAGCTCCTGCCCTGATTAAACCAGAAGCCGACGGTCTTCAGCTTCCTTTTCCCAGGCCGCTAACGCAACGCCAAGCGGATCCCGTTTCATGACCCCAGAGACGACACAACGTGCGGTTAATCCGGCGCGTCCGAGGAGAATCAATCGATCAGTTATTCCACAGGCAATTTAGTGCATGACAACATTTCCCATTCGGGCCGCTCTCAGCTCAGAGCCAATCGGTGCGGTTTATTTTCGGTTCTTTGGGACGTAATTGAAAACATCGGGGCTGGCCAGGGGAGGACGGGCTCCCCGCTGTACCCGGGTTTCCCCCCAGAATTTCCCGTCGGGCAGTTATATTTTTTAACCTCACACGCTGGGTTTTTTCGGGGGTTTTCCGTTAGAGCGTCTTTGTAGCAGTGTCTGTATTGGACGAGATCAGATCAGTTTCTCCGCCCTCGTTTCAGTTCCCCATGGGAGTTATTTTTCCCTGTGCGGGCTCGTAGTCATTCACATTAACTCCTGTGACATTTATTCTCAAACACCGTAACTGACATGTTTTTTTTTTGCCCTCTCAGACTTAAACGGGGGCTCAAACTCCAGTCCTGGAGGGCTGCAGTGTTTGCAGGTTTAACTCCAGTGTCTGCAGGGTTTAACTCCAGTCCTGGAGAGCTGCAGTGTCTGCAGGTTTAACTCCAGTCCTGGAGGGCCGCAGTGTCTGCAGGTTTAAACTCCAGTCCTGGAGGGCCACAGTGTCTGCAGGTTTAACTCCAGTCCCGGAGGGCCGCAGTGTCGGCAGGTTTAACTCCAGTCCTGGAGGGCCGCAGTGTCTGCAGGTTTAACTCCAGTCCTGGAGGGCCGCAGTGTCTGCAGGTTTAACTCCAGTCCTGGAGGGCCGCAGTGTCTGCAGGGTTTAACTCCAGTCCTGGAGGGCCGCAGTGTCTGCAGGTTTAAACTCCAGTCCTGGAGGGCCGCAGTGTCTGCAGGTTTAACTCCAGTCCTGGAGGGCCGCAGTGTCTGCAGGTTTAACTCCAGTCCTGGAGGGCCGCAGTGTCTGCAGGTTTAACTCCAGTCCTGGAGGGCCGCAGTGTCTGCAGGTTTAACTCCAGTCCTGGAGGGCCGCAGTGTCTGCAGGTTTAACTCCAGTCCTGGAGGGCCGCAGTGTCTGCAGGTTTAACTCAGTCCTGGAGGGCCGCAGTGTCTGCAGGTTTTTGTGCTTTCCTTTCATTCAGCAGCCAATTAAGGCCTTTCGAACAAGATTTTTTGGATTCCTCACCTAATCAACTTAAATTAGTCACTGTGCAGAAACACAACAAAAACTGGGGTTTTAAACCTAGACTGGACTTAAAGCTGCGGCCCTCCAGGATTGAAGTTAAATCTGCAGATGTTGCGGCCCTCCAGGATTGGAGTTAAATCTGCAGACACTGCGGTCCTCCAGGATGGGAATTAAATCTGCAGACACTGCGGTCCTCCAGGATGGGAGTTAAATCTGCAGACGTTGCGGCCCTCCAGGATTGGAGTTAAACTGCAGACACTGCGGCCCTCTAGGATTTGAGTTAAAAGGATAGTTCGGAATTTTGGACATAATGTCTCATTTACGACTTACCCATGATGTAGTTGATTGATGGAAACCATTTTCAGCTAATTCCATACTGTCCTTCTTTTGGACATACACACGTTGCTAATGCTAGCGCAACTCTATGGTAACCGGTAGCATCCACTACCAAACGCACTTAAACACTCCACAGTGCACCCAAAGCAAATAAAATACGACAACAGTCTATCGGGGTTAATTTTACTGTTTATACCATCATTTTTGAAGTCAAACTATCGTTGAATCCTTTACTTTGTGCTGACCTATATTCTCTGTGGAAGTATGGCAGCGGAGCGAACGTGGCCATTGCAACTTGTTGCTCTTCTTTGTTGTTGTAGTCGACTAGTGCCGGCACTACATTTGTAGGTAACATAAAGTATCGCTCCGTCGCCGTACTTCCACAGAGAATATAGGTCAGCACAAAAGAAAGGATAAGTCGTAAGTCCTAATTGAGACATTATGTCCAAAATTCCAAACTATCCCTTTAAACCTGAAAGGAGTGCATTTAGACACATCTACCTTACAAAGTATGGGTGTTTTGCCTTCCAGTTTGTGATAGACTGTATTTTGGCATACATTTTTTTTCCAAATCAGACATTTCTGGGCGTGAACACCCCAGACACCATTTGATGGAATATTGACTTAGCCCTGCCTCCCACAAGGCTGGAATAACTGGAAAGCTAGGAATGCCGGCCCCTCGTTTAGTTTTCCTTTACCAACATTCCACAGGTTTGATGTTCCACAGGTTAACCTCCCCCCACTCATCACCTGTTTACCTGGCCAGGTGACTTGGCACAGTGAGAACCAATAGAGCACATCAAGGCCATGCAATTAATCACACGGACAGCAAAGACATTCAATCGATACCCAACAGCATATTGGTTAAATCTTCTAAAGGCCTGCACACACACAAACATTAACCTGTTTCCTCTCCTTATTTTACATTAGTTCTGATATATCGGCACACAGCGCATACAGAAAGACTGTTCCACTGCAGAACTGCACTGTGGACAGAGCCGTGCATTACAGTGTTTTAGCACTGTTGGGATTGGCGTTTGCATTATTAAATGCATATATTCCAATTTAAATTAATATTATAGTTTAGTGTATTATAATTGTAGCAGCAATGTTTGATGTAGTTAATGTTAAATGTCTACATGCGTGAGTTTGACGCAGATTCTGTATAGCAACATGTTTTTGTTCTGTTTTCCAATAGAATACAAAAAGAAAAAAAAGGTCTCACTTGGATTATTTTTCAAGACCATGTGACCATGTGCCTCTACAGCAGGTTTATCCTATTAAAATTCAGCTCTCAGTTTGATATAACGTTAAAAAAAAAAGATTTTAATCCAAGGCGACGACTGACAAGCGAACAAATGAATGCTGTAAAAACAGTACTTAAGTGTGAAAGCGTTTTGGGGCTTTATTTTTGGGGTTGTATTATTGCAGGGGAGATGCAATCCAATCCGCCCCCCCCCCCCCCCCCCCCCCCCCTATTCCCGGTTTCCTAAATGGCGTCGGAGAGAGGCTCCCATGTGAGTGTAAAAGGAAGCAAAAGTCTGAAAATAAAGGAATCCGTGTGTGAGGCTTCTGGGATGGGACAGGAACCCCCCCCCCCCCCCCAGAGAACACGCCAGCGAACCCACGGAGAGCGCAGAAAACACCGCCTTTTCCTCGCCTTGTTTCCCAGAATTCACACCTACCTGCCAGCCAGGGGCGGGTTACCTGATGTCTGCGGCCAATTCCAATGGTCAGTAGAATACATTTCCCTTTGGACAGAAATGCATTTGACGGGGGGGGGGGGGGGGGGTTATTTTATAAGACAGGCCCTGAATGCCATTGGTAGATTTGTTGTGTTTGAAGTCCAAGGTTGGGGTCCCACCTGGGGGTCCCACCTGGCCACCCCCTATTTCTTGAGGACCCCTTAGAGATCTCAAACAAACGGAGCGATTTCTAATGACTTCTGGCAGGGCGTTCTGTAGTTTAGGAGCCCTAAGAGATAAGATTGTGTGTGTGTGTGTGTGTGTGTGTGTGTGTGTGTGTGTGTGTGTGTGTGTGTGTGTGTGTGTGTGTGTGTGTGTGTGTGTGTGTGTGTGTGTGTGTGTGTGTGTGTGTGTGTGTGTGTGTGCGTGTGTGTACTGTATGCGTGTGAATGTATATGCACATGTAGTTGTCTGTGTATTTGTGTGTGTGAGAGAGAGTGTATGTATGTGTGCATGTGTGTGTGTATGCGTGTGAGCGTGTGTGTGTGTGTGTGCCTTATTTTAATATATGAGCCACATTGGCCGTATTAGCCTCTCTGTACAGGCCCTGAGATCACAGTGATACTGGTGATCAGGTAAACTGCAGAGCACAGTGATACTGGTGATCAGGTAAACTGCAGAGCACAGTGATACTGGTGATCAGGTAAACTGCAGAGCACAGTGATACTGGTGATCACGTAAACTGCAGAGCACAGTGATACTGGTGGTCAGGTAAACTGCAGAGCACAGTGATACTGGTGATCAGGTAAACTGCAGAGCACAGTGATACTGGTGATCAGGTAAACTGCAGAGCACAGTGATACTGGTGATCAGGTAAACTGCAGAGCACAGTGATACTGGTGGTCAGGTAAACTGCAAAGCACAGTGATACTGGTGGTCAGGTAAACTGCAGAGCACAGTGATACTGGTGGCCAGGTAAACAGCAGAGCACAGTGATACTGGTGATCAGGTAAACAGCAGAGCACAGTGATACTGGTGATCAGGTAAACTGCAGAGCACAGTGATACTGGTGATCAGGTAAACAGCAGAGCACAGTGATACTGGTGATCAGGTAAACTGCAGAGCACAGTGATACTGGTGATCAGGTAAACTCCAGAGCACAGTGATACTGGTGGTCAGGTAAACTGCAGAGCACAGTGATACTGGTGATCAGGTAAACTGCAGAGCACAGTGATACTGGTGATCAGGTAAACTGCAGAACACAGTGATACTGGTGGTCAGGTATACTGCAGAGCACAGTGATACTGGTGGTCAGGTAAACTGCAGAGCACAGTGATACTGGTGGTCAGGTAAACAGCAGAGCACAGTGATACTGGTGGTCAGGTAAACAGCAGAGCACAGTGATACTGGTGGTCAGGTAAACAGCAGAGCACAGTGATACTGGTGGTCAGGTAAACTGTAGAGCACAGTGATACTGGTGATCAGGTAAACTGCAGAGCACAGTGATACTGGTGGTCAGGTAAACTGCAGAGCACAGTGATACTGGTGGTCAGGTAAACTGCAGAGCACAGTGATACTGGTGATCAGGTAAACTGCAGAGCACAGTGATACTGGTGATCAGGTAAACTGCAGAGCACAGTGATACTGGTGGTCAGGTAAACAGCAGAGCACAGTGATACTGGTGACCAGGTAAACTGCAGGTTTTGGGGGATATGAAAAAGGGGTACTGGGGGGAAGCAAAAGGGGTCAGACGTCTGGATGTCACCGTGCCAAAATCAGCACAGCATCGATCTGTCAGGCCCGTGATTGATCTGTCCAATCCCAGCCCTTCCCAATCCCCCCTCCCCCATGGCTAATTAGGCATTTAAGATCATGTCAGCTGTGTGATTTAAGGCAGGCCACTCCCCACACAGGGGAGCACAGGGGCCTCCTGTTTGCACACAGTCCAATCTTCCCAAATTAAATCAGTCCCCCCCGGGATGTTTGGGGGCCGCGCTCCTGCTTTCTCACGGCTCTGGGCGTCTTGTGGGGGACACACACCTGGCTTTACCAAGCCTGGGGGGGGGGGTATACGGGGTATACGCGGGTAAAGGCCCCAGAGCATCAGATGGGAGCTGTAAAACCCGAGGAGAAGAGATAATAAAGCCAGCAGGTTTATTCACACATTATAGCGCACATTATAGTGCACATTATAGCGCACATTATAGCGCACATTATAGCGCACATTATAGCGCACATTATACCGCACATTATAGCGCACATTATAGCGCACATTATAGCGCACATTATACCGCACATTATAGCGCACATTATACCGCACATTATAGCGCACATTATAGCGCACATTATACCGCACATTATAGCGCACATTATAGCGCACATTATAGTGCACATTATACCGCACATTATAGCGCACATTATAGCGCACATTATAACGCACATTATAGCGCACATTATAGCGCACATTATAGCGCACATTATAGCGCACATTATAGCGCACATTATAGCGCACATTATACCGCACATTATAGCGCACATTATAGCGCACATTATAACGCACATTATAGCGCACATTATAGCGCACATTATAGCGCACATTATAGCGCACATTATACCGCACATTATAGCGCACATTATAACGCACATTATAGCATACATTATAGCGCACATTATACCGCACATTATAGCGCACATTATAGCGCACATTATAGCGCACATTATAGCGCACATTATAGCGCACATTATACCGCATATTATAGCGCACATTATAGCGCACATTATAGCGCACATTATAGCGCACATTGTAGCGCACATTATAGCGCACATTATAGCGTACATTATAACGCACATTATAGCGCACATTATAGCGCACATTATAGCGCACATTATAGCGCACATTATAGCGCACATTATAGCGTACATTATAGCGCACATTATAGCGCACATTATAGCGCACATTATAGCGCACATTATAGCGCACATTATAGCGCACATTATAGCGCACATTGTAGCGCACATTATAGCGCACATTATAGCGTACATTATAGCGCACATTATAGCGCACATTATAGCGCACATTATAGCGCACATTATAGCGCACATTATAGCGCACATTATAGCGTACATTATAGCGCACATTATAGCGCACATTATAGCGCACATTATAGCGCACATTGTAACGCACATTATAGCGCACATTATAGCGCACATTATAGCGCACATTATAGCGCACATTATAGCGTACATTATAGCGCACATTGTAGCGCACATTATAGCGCACATTATAGCGCACATTGTAGCGCACATTATAGCGCACATTATAGCGCACATTATAGCGTACATTATAGCGCACATTATAGCGCACATTATAGCGCACATTATAGCGTACATTATAGCGCACATTATAGCGCACATTATAGCGCACATTATAGCGCACATTATAGCGCACATTATAGCGCACATTATAGCGCACATTATAGCGCACATTATAGCGCACATTATAGCGCACATTATAACGCACATTATAGCGCACATTATAGCGCACATTATAGCGCAGGTTTCCGCATGGTGTCTCTTTCACACGGGATCTTCAAGCACAGAGAGGGGCGGAGCTGGTCGGAGTGGAGGGGGTTGCGGGGGGTGTGGCGGAGCTGGTCGGAGGGGAGGGCGGGGGGATTTGGGGTCCACTTCCGTAAATTCTCACTCCTCTTTCTGTGAAGCCCTCCACTGAGCTGACTTTACACAGCCGTTACAGAGCTGTCAATCAAACCTGCAACCTCCTGGCCCAGCTGCCCCCTGCCCTGCTGCCCCCTGCCCAGCTGCCCCCTGCCCTGCTGCCCCCTGCCCTGAGGCTATGTGCCTCATTAGCTCAGCGCAAACTTAAAAACAGCAGAAGATTAAACAAAGTAAAAGAAAAATATTTTTAATAATAACTATCATTGGAGAAGACAAGTTAATACAGTACATACGTACAGCGAAGACGAGGTTAACTGAGTGTTGAAATGTTAAGAGAGGGCTGAAAGATCTAGGAAAATTACCCATATTTTTGGAGGAAAGGTTTGGCAAGTAATATTTAGTTTTAAAAAAAAAGAAGATCTAAAGATCTATGAGATTGGTAACAGTGTATTTTAAAGCTATTGCTTTGAAAATTGTAATGTTGAGGAGGCCCAGTGATCTCTGATCAGTGTGATTTCCTCTTAAGGAGAACCGGTCTTGTTCTGAGTGTGTTTGAGGCATTCTGGGTCAGTGTTCCGGGTTGGCATTCTGGGTTGGCGTTCCAGGTCAGTGTTCCAGGTTGGCATTCCGGGTCGGCGTTCCAGGTCGGTGTTTTGACAGGTTTTGGTAAAAGTCTTGTTTTGGTGGTGGGGTTTGGGGACGGGGATATTATGACAGGTTTTGGTAAAAGTCCTGTTTTGGTGGTGGGGTTTGGGGACAGGGATATTATGACAGGTTTTGGTAAAAGTCCTGTTTTGGTGGTGGGGTTTGGGGACGGGGATATTATGACAGGTTTGCTCCCCCTCCTGACCACAGGCCTTTCAGTAGGCTACATACAGCTCCCCAGGACAACAATACGCTGACTAATGTGAACACTGACTGTGATTCCCCACTGACCTGAGAAACACCCACAGATATAGACACGCACACGCACACGCACACGCACACGCACACGTATGCATACACACTGGCCCCTCTAATGTGAGAAACACACACATATATACACACACAGACACGCTCTCTCTCTCTCACACACACACACACACACACACACACACACGCACGCATACACACTGGCCCCTCTAATGTGACAAACACACACACACACATGCACACTTGCATGCACACATACACACACACACAATGAATAGTTTTGTAAATAATAACAGAAGAGAACATCCTGTGGAGAGTGATTTTGGGCACAGGCAGTCCGATCCCTCGCTCTGATCCCGTGAGACCTGGCAGTGACAGCGTTACTGCTATCCCAGAATGCCCTGTTTTTTGCTCCAGAGCGGGTCAGTGTGCCGCCGTTGCCCTGTGCCCTACACACAGGACGAACGGAACGATTCGGCGCCCGTCTCACGTTGTTTGTGGAGGATCGTCTCCGGTTGCGAGCAGACAGGAAGCGGACCAGTCTGCGGTATCCTCTATCGCCCCCTGATGAAGTTTCGGATAGGTGTGAGATAGCCAGGACACGCCCCTAACCGCAGAGGCAGTGACGCTCTGGAACACCGTCCCGAAATAGCACCCAGCTGCAAGGCGTAAGGCGGTAGAAGCCGAGACCCGTGTGAGGTTGTTCCAGCCTTGTCATCAGGACACAAGCTCTGCTCATGCTCCCTAAGATAGCTGATATACCTGCATCTGAGCTCACCTGAGCTCACCTGAGCACGGGGTCACAGGTGTAAACAGCCGCCGCAGAGGTGACAGAACTGGCTCGGATTGGCATCGCTCCGAAAACCTCAAAACCCAAAAGTCTAATCGGGAAGTACAAAGACTGAGGCGGTTTAGCGATTAGTGGTTAGCGATTAGCATGTCAGAGGCCTCCCAAGCTGACCTCACAGGAAATGGACTCAGCTTTAGCCCTGCCAGAGCCACTGAATGCTAACAGTGCATTTTTACCATAAACAATTACAACCGCGTTTCCTAAAAGTACACTAGATGCTGCTGATACTATACCAATACAGGACTATGATGACAGCCACCATCATAATCATGACAATAATCAATCAAAACTACTCAAAATAATGACTACATAACGGCCCGGCCTTGTGTACACTGTCCTAAGTATTGTCCTGTGCAGACTGATCCACCAATAACATGGAAAATACAAAAAAAAAAAAAAAAAAACTGGGAAATAAAGAGGAAATTTCAGCCATTGTGGCTCAAGTCTGATGAAAAGTCAAAATGGCTGCAACGTCACTCACATTTGATGTGAAACCGGGGGTGATTCCCAATATTCTTCACTCCCCACCTCCTTTCCTCCACTCCCCCACTACCACTCCTCTCCTACCCGGAAGTATGCAAAACTGCCTGATCGTTTTCAGTACAAGTATTTGCATGTACAGTATACAATGTACCTGACATTGCGGGTTTGCGTTGAGACATTAATATGTAACCATTAATATGTAATTAAGATTTAATCAGCAACATTAGATTAAAACACAAAGATGGGTTTCCGGGTCACGGGGGAGAGGAGGTGGTAGTGGAGGAAAGGAGGGTGCATTTTTAGAGTATTGGGACGCAGCCCCAGCCTTCATCATTCTTATTCCTCCCACCAATAAATGCCGTCCAATCAGGAGAGAGGTGGTCCATCTCCGTGTGTGGTCCCCCTTCCCCTCCCCCAGTGTCCCTGTGGCACAATCAAGATCAGCCCCCCATCCTCCCACCCGCTGAGTTTTTTGGGGTACGCTCTGGACTGAAGGCAGACGTCCATGCTGTCACTGCCAGTCAGGGGTGTAATCTGTCACTGTAAAAGGGGGAGCAGACGCTCCCCAAAATCACCCAGCCCAATATATCACATCTGTACTTCTACCACTTCAACATATGAAATAAACAGCATAAAAAAACAGTCCATGATACACTACCTGTGCACACTAGAATATGTGTGATAGACCACAATATGTACATTGATTCGTCAAATAGTTTATGCACAAGTAAAATAACTTAATTAGAAATTAAATAATAAATTAGGGTAAAACACTGACAATAGTTTTGTGACTAGACAATAGTCTATTGTGAATATTGTCTCGCACATTTGCAAGCAAGGCCTGATTCTTGGATTATTGCTGTTATTTGAATCAGTTTAGGAGTGCAATACCTCATTCTGATTTTATCGTTTGAAACAAAACCACTGTGGCTGATACATCCTATGGTGGTGATCACAGAATGTAGGAGTTTGGAGTAAGTGCATTCTGGGAAATCAATGCCAACTTTGACAATGAAACACACATGGGGAGCACGTTTTCCGTCACCTTGGAGACAAGGATTGACTAGAAGAAACTAGAGAATTCATCTTTAATTAAAAATCACTGTCTAAACCTGCATAAACAGGTCTTTTTTTTCTGCAAAAACGTAGTATTTTATATTCTCTTTTTAATTGATTAAAAGCAGAGACGAGTACCAGTAGCATTAGGATGTAGGCTTAATGCTTCAGGCTAATTTTGTGTTTTAAAATACTTTGGTGACACAATCTCTGCTCATTGTGACAAAAAAAAAAACCATCAGAACTGAATATATTTTAAGAGTTTGAAGAGACGCAGAAACACAGACACAGAAAGACGGACAGATATGTTTGAAATGTAAACATGTGCAAACATGATGAGGTCATGCGTTATAAACAGGTCTGAATAGTCCAGCTGTGTCATTATCCCAGAGGAAATGGTGACCAGCTTCTTCACGCCAGGATACAAGTCAGCTTAGCGCGACGTTGACTCACCCACCGCTCAGCGGTAACCCCTGACCTCCCAAACTCAGCTCACTGGGTCAGCTGATCTGTGACACTGTGTAAATCTGCCAGACAGACAGCTCATTGCTCATTATTATACATTAATATGCTGCTACTGCTGCTACTACTGCTACTACTGCTGCTGCTGCTGCTGCTGCTGCTACTGCTACTGCAGCTACTACTACTACTGCTACTACTACTGCTACTGCTGCTACTACTACTGCTGCTACTACTACTGCTACTACTGCTACTGCTGCTGCTACTGCTACTACTACTGCTGCTACTACTACTGCTGCTGCTGCTACTACTACTGCTACTGCTACTACTGCTACTACTGCTGCTGCTGCTGCTGCTACTACTACTGCTACTGCTGCTGCTGCTACTACTACTGCTGCTGCTGCTACTACTACTGCTGCTGCTACTGCTACTACTACTGCTGCTACTACTGCTACTGCTGCTAATACTACTGCTGCTGCTGCTACTACTACTACTACTGCTGCTACTAATGCTACTGCTGCTACTACTACTGCTGCTGCTGCTACTACTACTGCTGCTGCTACTGCTACTACTACTGCTGCTACTACTGCTACTGCTGCTACTACTACTGCTGCTGCTGCTACTACTACTGCTACTACTGCTACTACTGCTGCTGCTGCTGCTGCTACTACTACTACTACTGCTACTACTACTGCTACTACTGCTGCTGCTGCTACTACTACTACTACTACTACTGCTGCTGCTGCTACTGCTGCTACTACTACTACTGCTACTGCTACTACTGCTACTACTGCTACTGCTACTACTACTGCTGCTACTACTACTGCCACTACTGCTGCTACTACTACTACTACTACTACTACTGCTACTACTGCTGCTGCTGCTACTACTTAAAATACTAACAAAACTTTGGCTCACTAAAACACATTTTCTTTGCCTTGATTTTTTTGTCTAATTTGTTTGTTGCTTTTCTCGTGAGTGTTTTGGAAGTTCACAAACAACACTTACCACCTGACAGGAACACATATGGTGATCACAGACACACACACACACACACACACACACACACACACACACACACACACACACACACACACACACACACACACACACACACACACACACACACACACACACACACTCATCAGACCTGCAATCCTTCAGTCAGAAATGAACAGCTTGATAACTGGAGCAGCTCTCGGCCCTGGTGCCCTGATCACACTCAGATAACAGCTTGCTGAATTAGGCCTTTTTCAAACTGTCATCTTCTGAAGTGTGCACAGGTTTGCGGCGAGTGCACCTGTTGGGCAGATGACGTTTTTGGAAAGGTTGCAAATGTACAGTAAGCAGTTTGGATTTTAGAATCTCCGCTCAGCATACAACGTACACTTGTTAATGACCAGTACCATCACTGTCACCCGAAAGCCATTTAGCTACTGGGATAAACCCAAAAACTTACTGTGTGTGTGTGTGTGTGTGTGTGTGTGTCTGCCTAGATACATGAATGTGCGTGTGTATTTAGAAGTGCATGTGTTTGTGTGTGCAGGTGTACGTGTGTGTGTGTGTGTGTGTGTGTGTGTGTGTGTGTGTGTGTGTGTGTGCGCATGTGTGTGTGCATGTGCGTGCATGCGTGCGTGTGTGTATGCACTGCTTGTGTGTGTGTGTGTGTGTGTGTGTGTGGCAGCCCTTACTCAGCTCTTCCTCAGCCCACAGGGCTCTTCCTCGTGGGCCAGGAGGCTGTGCCAAGATAATGAGGTTAGCCAAGCGTTCCATAAAGTAGGAAAATAGATTTCCATGTTTTTATTCCAAATGTACTAATTAAATATTTAAACGTCCTGTGGGGGCTTTTAATGTGTCTTAGTGCACGCAGAAAAGCACAGCTTGAAAAAAAGCCATACCAGCCATTCCATCTTTAGCTGATAGATGTACATTAGCACAAGCAAATAATCATTTTTTAAAAACTGCGCACAGGATGTGTTGGATAATGGACGTACAATTACACCGCTCTTTGGCAGACCTCAGCGCTTAATAATGGGGAGATGGTTTTAAAATGTCACACGTGCACATTCTGTAAAAATACTCTAGTATTATGTAAAAATACTCTAGTATTAGCTAGTACAGTACATGAGTAAAGCTGCAGTGATCTGTAATGTGTGTTTGTTTGTGTGTATGTGACTGTGTGTGTGTGTGTGTGTGCACGCGTGTACATGTGTGACTGTGTGTGTGTGTGTGTGCACGTGTGTACATGTGTGACTGTGTGTGTGTGTGTGCGTGCACCGCGTGTACATGTGTGACTGTGTGTGTGTGTGTGTGTGTGTGCACGTGTGTACATGTGTGACTGTGTGTGTGTGTGTGTGTGTGTGTGTGCACGCGTGTACATGTGTGACTGTGTGTGTGTGTGTGTGTGTGTGTGTGTGTGTGCACGCGTGTACATGTGTGCGTGTGTGTGTGTGTGTGTGTGTGTGTGTGTGTGTGCGTGCACGCGTGTACATGTGTGCCTGTGAGTTTGTATTGTATTGGCCTAAACTAAAGTGCGCAGTAAACCGCAGCTCTCAGCGTTAAAATGCGGAGCATGCAGTCTGCAGCAGAAACCGCAGCCACCCCCCCCCCCCCCCCCCCCCCGTCGCAACACCACCATAAACCCCCGCCGGGAGAGCCAGACATTCCTCCGCTGCAGCGGCTGCAGGTGCCCACAAATCCCGCCACAAATCCCGCCACACTCCGCCAGACTCCGCCAGGGGGACATCTGGATCTGCGGAGAGACACGCGGCCCGCCAAAACCAATCACCCCCCCCCCCACCCCCCCCACCCCCCACCTCCTGACGCTGCCACTATCAGGAAGACCGGGAATGTGATGGCCGGCACGGCCCAGCTGGTTTTGGGGGCTGGAGGAACCACACCAGCACTACCCCTCCAAACAGTGTTCCCAAAAATGCCTCAGGGAACCCCCGCCATGAGGCAGCAGCTGGATAGGTCGACTTTGATGCATCAGGTGCACATTTTTTAGCCGGGGGGGGGGGGGGTATGTGGGGGCCCTCAGTTAACCTCCATACCCTCCTGGGACCCGGCAGAAAAAAACTATTTTACATTTTTGTTTCCAACAAATGTACAGCTGTTACGAACCTTATTTTGAGTGGATTTAGGCGGTTATTTTTTAAAGCAAATTAGCCAGGGAGAAATCACACAAGATGCTAATTGTAAGCATTGCTCCAATTCAGGATAGCTACAACCGTGAGACCTGAAAATGTTTTTCTTTTTTTTTTTTTGCTTATCTAAAGAGCTCTAGAGAAACGCTCTAGAGAAACATACGCATGCCTCTAGAGAAACATACGCATGCCTCTAGAGAAACATACGCATGCCTCTAGAGAAACATACGCATGCCTTGCTGTCGTTTCGGGACACACAGCTGACTGGTCATTGAGATATTAAAGTGTGCACGCATCATAGCCACAGCACAAATCCAAAAACTCAGGTTTCCTGGCCTTCCTGCGTTCCCTTCTAACATTCACCTAGGTGAGCGTGTCCGCTCCACGTTTCACTTGGGCGCGTATGAGCCGTGGGAAATAACTCATCGCTCACTGGTTAAGGACAAACCCCTCCGTGCGAGTTGCTCTGCTGTGGAGGCCAACAGTTTGCACAGCGGATCACTGAAGTATTCTGCGCTTTCATGTTGTATTGGTCTTCTGGCCATTCCAGGAAGAGGACTTATTTATTTTTCCCAACTGGCACAGAAGTATTGCGTCTGTCAGTACGAATCCGCAACTATGGGACGGCGAGCGGGCGGGAGCGAGCGGGAGCGGGCGGGAGCGGGCGGGAGCGAGCGAGAGCGAGCGGGAGGGAGCGGGAGCGGGCGAGAGCGAGCGGGAGCGGGCGGGAGCGGGCGGGAGCGAGCGAGAGCGAGCGGGAGGGGAGCGGGAGCGGGCGAGAGCGAGCGGGAGCGGGCGGGAGCGGGCGGGGAGCGAGTGAGAGCGAGCGGGAGGGAGCGGGAGCGGGCGAGAGCGAGCGGGAGCGGGCGGGAGCGGGCGGGAGCGAGCGAGAGCGAGCGGGAGGGAGCGGGGAGCGGGCGAGAGCGAGCGGGAGCGGGCGGGAGCGGGCGGGAGCGAGCGAGAGCGAGCGGGAGGGAGCGGGAGCGGGCCGAGAGCGAGCGGGAGCGGGCGGGGAGCGGGCGGGAGCGAGCGAGAGCGAGCGGGAGGGAGCGGGGAGCGGGCGAGAGCGAGCGGGAGCGGGCGGGAGCGGGCGGGGAGCGAGCGAGAGCGAGCGGGAGGGAGCGGGAGCGGGCGAGAGCGAGCGGGAGCGGGCGGGAGCGGGCGGGAGCGAGCGAGAGCGAGCGGGAGGGAGCGGGAGCGGGCGAGAGCGAGCGGGAGCGGGGCGGGAGCGGGCGGGAGCGAGCGAGAGCGAGCGGGAGGGAGCGGGGAGCGGGCGAGAGCGAGCGGGAGCGGGCGGGGAGCGGGCGGGAGCGAGCGAGAGCGAGCGGGAGCGGGCTTTGACGGAATAGCATGTTTTTTTTTCCTCTGGATTTTTTTTTTAGCCACTTGGCTCGTGAGCTTTTCCAGGTCAAGATCCTTTCCTCCTGTCCAGAAAAAGCAGCCAATCTGAGATCGGAACCCAAACGGGTGCCAGAACTGCACGCTAGCATGTTAGCGCTGGCGTTAGAGAGTGAGAGAGAGAACCGCTGTTAGCTTGTCATTTGTCTTATACCTGTAAATAATAATAACAATAATAATAATTATTATTATTATTATTATTATTAATAGGCAGTATAATCACAGCTACTTGTGTTATATGGCAGACTGGTCTGGTTGTTCTGTCAATGAAGCACAACTGAGTTGAATCTAATTTAGAGAGAGAGAGAGAGAGAGAGAGAGAGAGAGAGAGAGAGAGAGAGAGAGTGAGAGAGAGAGAGAGAGAGAGAAAGAGAGACATAGAAAGCAAAGGAGAGGGGGAGAGAGAGAGAGAGAGAGATGTGCTTTACATTGGCAGTTTACTCCATTCGTGAGTGGGGATATTGAAGCGCCCGTTCATGGGGCAGGGGTGGGGGGAGGAGGGGGGTAATTTGGGTGGGGCCCTGGTAGTGCCAGCCAGCTCAGCAGGAGGGAGCCTGGGCCACAGAGGAGGTTAAATAGGCAGTGTACTCCCCCTTGAATCAGAGAGAAGGGAAGATAGCATTGATACAGGCCTGCCAGGGTTCCCCCCACCCACCCCCACCCAATCCTGAGGTCAGGGCTTGGCAGCGGACGTTTTCCAAGAGGAAAGTCAAATAGGAACCACGTATGTGCTGCTTTTAATCTGTTTCCTTCACCAGTATAATCTCTCTCTCCCCCTCTCTCTCTCTATATATATATATATCCTCCTGGCCCACTGTAATAAAAAATTAAGGAGATTTTTTCAAGCTAATTTAAAATTTAAATTTCAGTTAATCATTCCATTTTCAGAACAAAAAATGTGAAAAATAAACAATGAAACCATCTTACGAATGTACAAAAAATGGTGTTTTCCCATTGGCTCTTCCCTATCACATGATCACCCAGCACCTATCACAGAGAGTTATGTCTCTTGCTTCATGGGCCCTGTTAAGGTACAAATCCATTCAGCACCGAGCCAACAAGGCCAAACCCACAGACCCATCTATCAAAACCTGCTGGAGCACTGGCCTAGTCACACTATGAGAAACACAACCACCACTTTAAAAAAAAAAAAAAATACTTATTGATAAAAAAAATTTAAAAAAAGGCTTAGAGATGATGAGAGAATAAGACCTGAATCTTCTGGTTTTTGGGTTACGGTTGGTTTTATTGGGTCAACTCCATGAAGTAGATCTTAGGCTCATGGGATAAAGCCTCTAACACAGTATATTATCAGTGGGTTATTAATGGTTAATAAAGCAGATCTGAATAGTGTAAATGTTAACTGTCACTGGGTGTTTCTCAATATGGCCAGCCTGGTATCCGTTTAAATAACACAGTTATTAGCCATTTATTAATGTTGAATAAGGATTATAAGCATATTTTTAATTATATATAATGCAGTTACAGGTATGACTGTTCTGTATCTATGAAGCATTGCGGGCACGTGTCACATAGTCACCGTAACAGACAGTGTCACATAGTCACCGTAACAGACAGTGTCACATAGTCACTGTAACAGACAAACGATGGTTTTCCCGGGATTCCCTGATTACTGAGACAATTCAGTCCGTAGAGAGATGTTGAGACATTTCCATGTGTTTCTATTTTCATTTTATTTGCGGTGGGTCAGATGGCTTTGGTTATATCATTTACCTGTGAGGGGGGTTATAAACAAGGTGTTTTTTTTTTTTCCTGTGTTCGATGATTTGCCGCAACCATGATGTCATCAACACGTGACACTCCACAGAGCCACAGAGGGGGTGTATCTGCGCTCCTGGTCAAGGACTATTGATTGTGATTAATTGGTTTGTTTTCTGTTTTATTTTGACATTTTTTTTGTCCACTTGTCATATTTCTGAAACATATGGATGTGACCCCCCCCCCCCCCCCAAAAAAATAAATAAAAATGAATAAATAAATAAAAATCCAGGAGCACTGATGACATCACCTGGATTTGTTTTCGAAGACGTTGTGGCCCTTTTTTTGAGGAAACCATGCTTTCCCCTTATAATATATACAG
Source organism: Synaphobranchus kaupii (assembly GCA_029718625.1). NCBI lineage: Eukaryota > Metazoa > Chordata > Actinopteri > Anguilliformes > Synaphobranchidae > Synaphobranchus > Synaphobranchus kaupii. The sequence goes on along the minus strand of CM056381.1, from coordinate 9,036,751 downwards.
TATATATATATATTTGGCCCATTCCATTGTTTTCCATTCCAGTGAGACGCTGGAGACAAACGGCGAGAGGTGAAAGCACAGTGGCTGAGAACTGAACGGTAATTATTGAGTGCTAACATGCTAACTTGCATCGGTGGCTAATCTGACACTGTAAGCATTTAACTTCTGAAAATGGGAAATAGGGAATCATAATATATCGGTTTTGAAACTATTCCTTTGACGCAATCTTTTTTTTTTTTTTGCAACCAAACACAGGTTCAGTTTGCTTTCAGATGAAGTCCTGGTTTTCAGACATATATTTGTGATGTTTAAAATCATTGGAAATGACAGACAGGTGACAGGTTAAGGCCCCCCTCCTCCAAACGCAGCCCTGGCATCTGCCAAACACTTCATTTCAGCAAGGTGGCGAATCCAAAATAAAGAATTGATTAATCAAAAGTTATTGTTTCAATATTTTTTTCCATTACTGACTAAACGTTTATGTTAACATTGTTGTATAAAAGCAATAGATCACTTGCAGTTTGTGCATTATTGGTTATAATCACAGTGGAGAGTACTTTAAATAGTACTTTAAATCGACACGGGAAACTTTTGGACAGCGGGGTTGGACAGCGAGAGCGCCCCACATGGCCAGCCGCTCATAAAGTTGGCAGGTCCTGCAGGTCCTGGCTGAGAAGTACACGCAACAGCTCTATACCTTTGTGAACTTTAACCTTTAGGAGCCTTGAATCAGCTTTTCCCGGGCTCCCCAATCCCAACTGCGACGTCACCGCAGTGATTATATTTCCAATAACGCACCCCCTCTCGTGATCTATTGCTTAATTACGGAAGTAGAGAGAGCGAGAGAGAGACATTTTAGAAGCTTTACAAAATAAGCTTTACACAGAGCCTCTGTCTAACATCAGAGTGCATTACCAGGCGTGACCAGCAGGGGTCAGTGCAGTGGATGTTAGCCTGATGTGGAGGAGGAAAGACCGAAGAGTCTGTTCTCTGTACCCCTTAATCTTCTCTGATGAGGGGAGAGGCATGAAATGCAATATGTCAACAACAAAAAAAACTCTCACCTGAAAATACAGATATAAATATTAATTGTCACGCACACACACACACACACACACACACACACACACAGGCTGCGGCAGAGAGGGTGTGTTGTCCTGTCTCCTCTTCCTGCTGCTCTTAATGTGACAGAATCATCTGGTTGGAAAATTACATCATCAATCACAGAGCCTGAAGCACAATGCAGGACAACAAGAGAGCATTGAGACCTCTGTCTGTCTGTCTGTCTGTGGTCTGGAGTTAGCTCCCTCAGGAACCACTGCTTTTGCTACCATCTCCAAAGCTGCGTCTGGTTTATTGGGTCAGCTCTATGCAATAAGCTCTTGGGAGCAAGCCTCTAACACAATACTTCATATCATTGGGTTATTAATGGTTTATAAAGAATTTATAGAGAGCCATTCCGGACGCAGTCCAAGTCTCCCCAAAAAAGTGTCCAAATAAAAATGGAAATTAAAAAAATATACCATTTCAGTTCAGTCAATTTATGCAACAAATTTAAAGCAACAATTAAAATTTTCTTTTAAATTTTCTTGAAAAATCATCACTTAATTGGGTTTTTCTTATATCATCAATGATTGGCTGGAGCGAAACCTGTGAGCAACCAATGAGGGAGGGAGAAGGACCAGGTCACGTGATGGCAGTCACATTTACATTACATTACAGGCATTTAGCAGACGCTCTTATCCAGAGCGACTTACACAACTTCTTATTACATGTATCCATTCATACAGCTGGATATATACTGAAGCAATTCAGGTTAAGTACCTTGCTCAAGGGTACAACGGCAGTGTCCTACCTGGGAATCGAACCTGCAACCTTCCGCTTACAAGTCCAGTTCCTTAACCATTATACTACACTGCCACCCCTATGACAAGTGTGGAGGAGGGGATTCAACAGGGGCATCCAACAGGAGTTTAAACTTTTATTTCATTGTAATAATGTGTAAAGGGGAGCTTGGGCCAATAAAATTTGATTTACTCCAGCCCGACGACAGAGGGGTGGTTGGGTGGGGGGGAGAGAGAGAGAGAGAGGGGGGGGGGGGGGGGGGGGGGTACCCCCAGAGGGCCTGCAGCAGGGGTATAAAGAGAAGCAGACAGTGTCACTCCTTGATTAAAAAAGAACTTTACTGGCCAACATTGCTGAGGACTGATTGCTCAATTAGAGCCTTCGCTTTGACCCTTGACTGATTTTGCTGAAGTGAAACAGCCCCCTTGCCCCCCCCCCCCCCCCCCCCCCCCCCCGCCCCCAAAAATAAAAAAAAACTGTTTATGTGAAAAGCCCGGATTTCTGGTGTTGATTCATTAATTCTTTACGATCACCTTCAGCTGAAGTCTGTCGGACATCTTGTTGAGCTGTTTTGTAAAAGACATTGATTAAGCGAATGTATGGGATGTATTACAGTGATCGTATGAAAGTACGGCTTACTTGCATACAGTGTTGGCCAATAAGGCTCTGTGGTGGAACGTCAAAATGGGCTGAACCAATGAAAAGACAGAGAGAAATGTGGGGGAGGAGCCACGTCACTCTGCTGCCCATTGGTCGACATGTTCAGAGCTGTTTTAACCCACCTAAAGGGGGTGTGGTTTGACTTTTAAAGACACGTCACAAACACAAAAGGTGAAAAATAACTAATCACCAGGAAGAGGTATTACCACTACAGTTATTGCCTCTCTCTAGCAACGGGGATGATATACAAAATAAAATCTAACCAAACGATCGTAGGTTATCGAGTTTTTCCACAACACTCCTCCCCTTCCCTCTAGCAGGGAGCCAGTAGCTGTGAGTCATATTTCCCCCGTTCTCCTTGGCCTCTGCTCAGTTTCCATTCATTTTCACAAGTTAATTTCTAAATATTTTGCTAAGCAAAGACAATTATTTGCACAGGAAGGACAAACGAGTCAGTTATTGCAGAGCAATCTTCTGCAGCACCTCTAGTGGCGGGTGCTGGGACTGCAGCATCGCTTGCTCCTAATTTGAATCACCTCAATGATTGCAGTCAGTGGTTGCACTCAAGGAAAGCTCCCAGCCCCCACCCACCTAATCTCCGTGGCAACAACAAACATGACAGAAAACAGACACACCTTTCTCCTCCTGGTCTGAGCCCCTTGACTAGGCCTGTAGGAAGAAGCCCCTGCCTCCAAGCTTTTCTCAGGCTCCAAAAAAAAGTCCCAGCTGGTCCCTGCGAGTAGCAGGCTGGTGATTGGCTGGTTTGAGCGGCGAAGGCCCGAACCTGAGCCAGGTGAAGTCAGGTGAACAAATGAAGGGGTGAAAGACATCGATCCATAAACATTTTTAATCCTCAGAGAAATAAGAACACCTTCATTAATACTACTTTTTTTTTTTTTCGCATTTTCAGGGGGGGCGGCACGGTGGTGCAGTGGTTAGCACTGTCACCTCACACCAAGAAGGTACCGAGTTCAAATCCCGGCCGAGGGTTTGCATGTTCTCCCCGTGTCCGCGTGGGTTTCCTCCCACAGTCCAAAGACATGCAGGTTAGGCTAATTGGAGACTCAAAATTGCCCATAGGTATGAATGTGTGAGTGAATGGTGTGTGTGCCCTGTGATGGATTGGCGGCCTGTCCAGGGTGTATTCCTGCTACTCGCCCGATGCATGCTGGGATAGGCTCCAGCACCCCCCGTGACCCTGACCAGGAATAACCGGGTTAATGGATAATGGATGGATGGATGGATGGATTTTCAGGGGGCAGGATCCAGTGTCTGGAAAAAAAAAAAACTGGTTGATGTTTTTTTTAAATATTTAACATTTTAAGTGACTGTATTCCAAGGAAGTGCTTAGGGCCTCTGAAGGGGTCATAGGTCACAGGAGATGGGCGGCACTTCCGCTGTCCCCTGTGCCTGTTCTTCATGGGTAACAATGCTTTGCAGTTGCATTGATATCTACGGCATGTGGATTGACTGACAGAGCTGAAAGAGTGATTTGTATGCAAATGAGAAATAGAACCTGGACAGCATTGATCAAAACTCTCTCCTCCTGTCTCGTAATGGAATGAGCCTAAACTAACGACGGCACGTAACAGTGTGTGTGTGTGTGTGTGTGTGTGTGTGTGTGTGTGTGTGTGTGTGTGTGTGTGTGTGTGTGTGTGTGTGAGTGCGTGTGTGTTTGTGAGTGTTTATGTGCATGTGTGCATATGCGAGTGTGTGTGTGTGTGTGTGTGTGTGTGGTGTGTGCGTGTGTGTTTGTGAGTGTTTATGTGCATGTGTGCATATGCGAGTGTGTGTGTGCTGTGTGTGTGTGTGTGTGTGCGTGTGTGTTTGTGAGTGTTTATGTGCATGTGTGCATATGCGAGTGTGTGTGTGTGTGTGTGTGTGTGCGTGTGTGTTTGTGAGTGTTTATGTGCATGTGTGCGCATGCGAGTGTGTGTGTGTGTGTGTGTGTGTGTGTGTGTGTGAGTGCGTGTGTGTTTGTGAGTGTTTATGTGCATTTTAGAGAATCTCAAAATGGCTCCTCACCTCTAACATGGTGTCAGCTAGCGGCTTCTTCTTCTGTGCCAGTAATTGAACATCTCCGTTTGCAATCCCAATCTAACCGAGTGGGGATGAGGGGGGGCGAGACGCTCTATGTGCCCCAGAGGGGAATGAGGGGGGGGCGAGACGCTGTATGTGCCCCCAGAGGGTCCCAGAGGAAGCGTGAGGGGGAGGGAGGGGTTTTCCTAGGAAATTTGACAAAAGTAATAAGGCCCCTCTTCTGACATGCACATTTCAGCCTGATATGAACGACACTTCGTTTTCCACACTTACAACTTTCTTTAAACAACAGAAAAAAGCGGGTGGAATTGAGCTTATTCAGTAACACTGTCTGCTGTGTTGATTAAAAACACATTTTCTGCCCATTCTGGGTCCCGGAGCTGAGAGGGAAACCGAGCTTTCGGCAGGATGTGGGGGAATCGAGTGCATGCATTAACCTCCCAGCCACTGAATATTAATCAGTATTTAATAAAAGGAAAACAGAGCACTTGCCACTCCAAGTATTTCTCGTGTGACATGGCCTTTATTTTGGTTTTGCTAGGGACTTTTCCTTTAAATAAACACTTCCCCCCTGCCCCGCCGTTCTCAATTTTGAGGGACTGGACTGGACTTGGGAAAAAAAAAAAAAAACGGGGGAAAATAAAACAAACAGAGTGTGCGCCGAGAACAGGTCCACCTCGTCATGGAAACGTCGTGTTGTGAGAGGCATTGTGGGACTGGAGTCCACGCGGGCGGCCGTTACCTTCCCTGTTGGGCACGTGCCGGCGGCTCTCAAGCTAACAGGCTCCAGGCACGCCCCTCACACCTCTCCCTCAGACCGCAACTTGTGCAAAACACTCACCTGTATAGAGGTGAGTGAGTGTGTGTGAGTGATCTGTTACGCACAGCATCACTCACAAGTCACTAGTGTAGAATAAGTGACCCATCTGGAGTGCTGTTCTAGCTGCTGTTCTATGCTACTGTTCCACACAGCTGTTCTATGCTACTGTTCCACGCTGCTGTTCTATGCTGCTGTTGTACGCTGCTGTTCTATGCTGCTGTTCCACACTGCTGTTCTATGCTTCTGTTCTATGCTGTGGTTCCACACTGCTGGAGAAATTCAGTGTGTCTGTGAAAATGTGTTAATTCAGCCTATTAAAAATGCTGCCTTGTCAAAAACCCGTCCCACGTTCCATGGAAGCCCATTGAGTTTTTTCGGTAAAATTTTGCAGGGTCAATGCTCTACCTGTCTCATATTCCAGAACATTTTATCATGAATGGGCATGTTTAAAATGGCCAAAGAAAATAAAAGAAGTGGCCTTCACTGAGTGATCCCAGCCTGGCAGACACATGGGTACAAGCTGCTACCAAACCCCCATGGCCACCTGCAAGGTGTTTGTGGGGTAAAAATAAACAAGGTGTGGCAAAATAAAGAAAATGTTCAGTATGGGAGCACAAGCTGGCACCAACCCCTCCGCGGTAACCAGGGTTCAATCTGGCACCAAACTTTTGGACTTTTGCCAGGGGCAAACGCTCGGCAGTGGGAGGGAAAATGTAGACGGCGGCGAGCCTCATGCAAACATGGCAAGATCGTGCAGACGCCACGCTGAGTGGCCAGTTTCTCACCCGCCAGCCCCCCCACCCCCCCAAAGCCGCGAGCCAAAACAGGGCGACCCGCCGCGTCGTCCCGCGCCGTCCCGAGAACAGACAGTGCCTTTCTGATCGCAGCACGGCCCGGCCCAGCCCGTCCGCGCTGGATTTACCTTAAGCTCGTATTGGGTTACGTGTTTTCGTTCGTGTCAAACGTAGGCACTCAAAAAGGCACTCAGCGCTCCCCCGAGAAACCGTAGAGGAAGCGGAGTGTGTTTGGCTAGAGAGAGATAACATCAGCCAATGCTAGGTGTAGAGGGGGATGGCAGAAGAAGGGAGAGAGGGAGGGAGAAAGAAAGAGAGGTGCACCACTAGCATTAACACTCGCTCCAGTGTACCTGGGGCAGGGTGAAACTCCTGGTGTGAGCTTCTGGCTGCAGACATAAGGGGGCGCTGTTCTTTTCAACGCAGTTATTGTGTCCACTCAAGATCAAGAGAGGAACAAAGCAAGCTGCCCTTCAAACAGGGAGAGAAATCAAAACAAGGTCCTGACTCTCAAAAAGAGATCCCGTCTAACTAGAATCATTAAAGGTGGGGTTTACTGGGCGAGGTAAGGTTTGGGGAAAAGGGTGTGAGGTTTTAGACATTGGGAGGTACATCATGTCTTGGACAAACACAGTAGCTCTCTCAACGTTAGCTGTCTCTCTTACGAAGGCCATCTGATCCTGCCCAATCCTCTCCTCAGGTACCCCCAGCCGGATCCAGGTATTTGAGGTGTTCCATCCCAAGCACAACTGATACCCCCCAGTGGTGGAAAACCTGCCCAGCTCAGTCAGGACAGCAGAGTCCCACCCTACCTTCCGACGTAACCTGAAGACCCATCTTCAGGAAATACCTCTCCTCCCCTTCTCCACCCTGATGCCCATTGCCCTCTTACACATCTTCTACATTCTATCTATTCTATAAAAATAAACTCTCCACCTTCCCTTCCACAGGCTAATCAATGTGACAAAGGATTACCTATCACCGGTGTGTTATAGCCCGACCAATACAGGCTCTTGAGTAGCTGTGGGTCTGTAGGATCTTTAGCCCAGGCTCTTGAGTAGCTGTGGGTCTGTAGGATCTTTAGCTCAGGCTCCTGAGTATCTGTGAGTCTGTAGGATCTTTAGCCCAGGCTCTTGAGTATCTGTGAGTCTGTAGGATCTTTAGCTCAGGCTCCTGAGTATCTGTGAGTCTGTAGGATCTTTAGCCCAGGCTCTTGAGTATCTGTGAGTCTGTAGGATCTTTAGCTCAGGCTCCTGAGTATCTGTGAGTCTGTAGGACCTTTAGCTCAGGCTCCTGAGTATCTGTGAGTCTGTAGGATCTTTAGCCCAGGCTCTTGAGTATCTGTGGGTCTGTAGGATCTTTAGCTCAGGCTCTTGAGTATCTGTGAGTCTGTAGGATCTTTAGCTCAGGCTCTT
>CM056381.1:9014177-9024177 GCA_029718625.1 Synaphobranchus kaupii | reverse complement strand
GACTGTATGAAACATAGAACCCATCACACAGACTGTCTAAAACATAGAACCATCATAGAGACTGTCTGAAACATAGAACCCATCATAGAGACTGTTTAAAACATAGAACCATTATACAGACTGCATGAAACATAGAAACCATCATACAGACTGTCTGAAACATAGAACCATCATACAGACTGTCTGAAACATAGAACCATCATACAGACTGTCTGAAACATAGAACCATCATACAGACAGTATAAAACATAGAACCATCATACAGACTGTTTAAAACATAGAACCCATCATGCAGACTGTCTGAAACATAGAGCCATCATACAGACTGTATGAAACATAGAACCATCATACAGACTGTCTGAAACATAGAACCAATCATACAGACTGTCTGAAACATAGAACCATCATACAGACTGTCTGAAACTGAGAAACCATCAGTCAGACTGACTGATTATTGATGTGTCATTCATATGGCTCTGATTCTGACCAATTCCTAGCTCCAAAGTATATCTTCGGACACACACAGTATATATCAGATATGATGGTCTGATAATTTACAGCTTTTTGAGAGCAGCTCTGCTCCATAAATACTCCTATTGCTGCAGTCAACTAAAAGTTGAAAACTATTTAAAAATTTCAATAGCAATTTTTTATCAGACAATCTGTTTGGTTTACTCCCTGTAGATAAAGGGTAGGGTGAAACAAAAACAAATGCAGGCGCATCTGCTCAAGCGACATTCCGAAGCACACAGCGTTCCGCTCACTACGCGAGGTTCCAATGTTCCGCTCGCTATCCTGCCAGATAAACGAGCGTCGGGAAAAATCTGCACCACCCCGCTGACCTGTCCCTTCTGGATCTATCCTTTCCTTTGCAAATTTTAAAGCATTTTCATCTAATTTATTTATTTATTTATTACTATTTCTTATATATACAGTATACAACAGAAGTGAGTACACCCCTGTGCAATATCACTTAAATGTCAAATGATTCAAAATTGTATCACCTCTCAATAATTGCATTATTTCTAAGTTTACACGTAGAGTGTTTCCTCTTATGAACAATCAAAAACAAATACTTTAGAAAGACTATAGTAAAAATACAGGCCTCAAAGTAGAAACTCAATGCAACAAAAGTGAATACACCTGTGATCACTGACACACAAGTTAGTTGATAATATTTGGTTGCATATCCTTTGCATGCCATGACTTCCTGATGTCTGTGACCCAACAACATCAAATGACTCTTGATATTTTATTTGAGTTTCTACTTTGAGGCCTGTATTTTCACTATAGTCTTGCTAAAGTATTTGTTTTTGATTGTTCATAAGAGGAAACACTCTACTTGTCAACTTAGAAATAATGCAATTATTGAGAGGTGATACAATTTTGAATCATTTGACATTTAAGTGATATTGCACAGGGGTGTACTCACTTCTGTTTTATACTGTATATATACTGCATATATATACAGGTCTGGAAAAAAATTAAGAGACCACTCCAAATTTTTCTTAAATCAGCATAATTCTCTACATGTATGGCAGCCATTCCATTCCAGTGTCTGTTGAATTCCAACACACACACTGACGAAGGCGGTAAGCCGAAACGTGTCCGTGCCCAAATAAAACAAAAGACTGAGTTGCTGTCCTTCTCTCTTTTGACCTTCCAACACAAGCACACCTCATTCTACTTAACGTGGTACTGATTAGGTGATCACCTGTACCAACTCTTATTTAACGAGGAAAAGTATAAAAAACCACTGCTGTGGTCGTCACTATCCTCTTGCAATAGGACCAGCTGGATGGCAAAAAACAGTGCTAGTAGTACCTCAAAAGTCATTGGAATCAAAAAGTAACTATTGACCAAAAGAGTTGAAAAGAAAAGTTTTGAGTGAGGAAAAGAAGGGTTCAATTCTGGCTTTACTGGCAGAGGGATACAGTGAGCGTAAGGTTGCTTCCATCCTTAAAATTTCAAAGACGGCGGTTCATAAGAACAAGGTCAAGCAGCAGACATTGGGGACAACAAAGCTACTGACCGGCAGAGGGTGAAAACGACTCTCTACTGACCAGGATAACCGCCAACTCATTCGAATGTCACTCAACAACCATAGGATGACATCAAGTGACCTACAATAAGAATGGCAGGGGGGGTGAAGTGCACGGCAAGGATGGTTCGAAACAGGCTCCTAGGGGCAGGGCTGAAGTCCTGCAAAGCTAGAACAAAAGCCCTTCATCAATGAGAAGCAAAGAAGAGCCAGGTTGAGGTTTGCAAAAGACCATAAGGATTGGACCGTAGAGGACTGGAGTAAGGTCATCTTCTCTGATGAGTCCAATTTTCAGCTTTGCCCAACACCTGGTCGTCTAATGGTTAGACAGAGACCTGAAGAGGCCCACAAGCCACAGTGTCTCACACCCACTGTGAAATTTGGTGGAGGATCTGTGATGATCTGGGGGGTGCTTCAGCAAGGCTGGAATCGGGCAGATTTGTCTTTGTGAAAGATGCATGAATCAAGCCACGTACAAGGTTATCCTGGAAGAAAACTTGCTTCCTTCTGCTCTGACAATGTTCCCCAACTCTGAGGATTGGTTTTTCCAGCAGGACAATGCTCCATGCCACACAGCCAGGTCAATCAAGCTGTGGATGGAGGACCACCAGATCAAGACCCTGTCATGGTCAGCCTAATATCCAGACCTAAATCCCATTGAAAACCTCTGGAATGTGATCAAGAGGAAGATGGATGGTCACAAGCCATCAAACAAAGCCGAGCTGCTTGAACTGTTGTGCCCTGAGTGGCATAAAGTCACCCAACAGCAATGTGAAAGACTGCTGGAGAGCATGGCAGGACGCATGAAAGCTGTGATTGCAAATCAGGGTTATTCCACCAAATATTGATTTTTTAGTTAAAACATTAGTATTGTGTTGTTTAAAAATTAATATGAACTTGCTTTCTTTGCATTATTTGAGGTCTGGAAACACTGCATCTTTTTTTGTCATTTTGACCAGTTGTCATTTTCTGCAAATAAATGCTCTAAATGACAATATTTTTATTTGGAATTTTGGAAAAATGTTGTCAGTAGTTTATAGAATAAAACAAAAATGTTAATTTTTCTCAAACATGTACCTATAAATAGTAAAACCAGAGAAATGCGGTGGCACGGTGGTGCAGTGGTTAGCACTGTCGCCTCGCAAGGAAGAGGTTCTGGGTTTGAATCTCGGTCCTGGTCCTCTCTGCGTGGAGTTTGCATGTTCTCCCCATGTCCGCGTGGGTTTCCTCCGGGCACTCCGGTTTCCTCCCACACCAAGGACATGTATTAAAATTAAGTAAACTCCTGCCATTGCTCTTGACCAATGCACTGGCCTCAGAACTGGAGTTGGTCCCCGGGCGCTGCACTGTGGCTGCCCACTGCTCCTAAGCAGTTAGGATGGGTCAAATGCAGAGGACAAATTACCCCACAGGGTCAATAAAGTATAACTTAACTTAAAATCAGAGAAACTGCTCATTTTGCAGTGGTCTCTTAATTTTTTCCAGAGCTGTATATACAGTATATATAATTTTTGGTGCAGAAAGAACACTTTTCCTCAGAGATTCAGAACATAAAAGTACCAGCACCAAGAAAACAATAAAAAGCACTGCCAATAGACATGTTTTCAGCTTTCAGGATGGCAGGGGTTAAACAACCTCACGGTTTAGCCCTTTGAGGTGCAAGATCACAAAAATGTGATAGGAATGTTCTTAACTGAACATGCTAATGCTGATGTACATGTAACTGCCGGTAATTGTAAGCAACGGAGTTCTAGAACACTGACTTAGAATTTAGAACATTTAAAACAATCCCCCCAAAAAAAACCTGCTTTTCAAAAGGGTTAAAAAAAAAAAAAAACATGCGCAAATGTTTGGAGTGAGAGAGGGCGAAGGGGGACACTGCTGCCAAGTTTAACCTGCCGCACACCTGCGCTGGCACCGCGCTTGGCAGGTGCGCTTGGCCGCTGTCTCCAGTGTGCGCTCATGTGCGGGTTGCGGGTCGGCATCCAGATCCAGGGAAGGGCCGCCTCCGCGCGACCTCACTTGCCCTCAGATAGATGGGGCAGCCTTTCCGGAAGCTTCCGAGAGGAGATTCACGGTCCGGGAGCTTCACTGGGCTCAGGTAATATGAGTGCACATGGGCACGGCCTGAGGGAAAAAAGGGGGTAATTGTATATTTTTGTATTTAATTATGGACCTCGCTGGTGTGATAGACAGGGACTCACTGTGCAACCAGCCCTGGGCTGTTAGTGACTATGTGCCTTTAGTGCAACACCAGTGATCCCCAGCCCTGGGCTGTTAGTGACTATGTGCCTTTAGTGCAACACCAGTGATCCCCAGCCCTGGGCTGTTAGTGACTATGTGCCTTTAGTGCAACACCAGTGATCCCCAGCCCTGGGCTGTTAGTGACTATGTGCCTTTAGTGCAACACCAGTGATCCCCAGCCCTGGGCTGTTAGTGACTATGTGCCTTTAGTGCAACACCAGTGATCCCCAGCCCTGCTCCTGGAGATCCACCGTCCTGGTTTTCATTTCAACCCTATTTTGGCACACCTGATTCTACTAATTAGCAGCTCAATGAGATCTCTAGCTGTTGAATGAGGTGTGCTTTGTTAGGGTTGGAGTGCAAACCTACAGGACGGTAGATCTCCAGGAACAGGGTTGGGGATCTGCAGCTATAAAGAAACTAGGATGAAAAGTGATTATTGCAGTATCATATTTGGTTATGCACACACACACAGTCACACAAACACACACACAGACCTCCGTGTTATGCTTATCACCAGAGACACAGCTCTCAGACAGCCTCAGGACATTGAATCCGGAGCAAATCTAATAAAGTCTCTGGAATTACACCCCCCTCTCCCCGCCCGCTGCTCAAACGCCGGACCTCAGGAAATCAGGAAGGACAGTTTCCTCCACTGTAACACTAGAAAGCAGCACCGGTGGGGGGGGGGGGGGGGGGGGGGGGGGGGGGGCTTTGGGGGCCTGGGGGGGCTTTTGGAGCTGCTGCTACCGGCCCTGTCCAGCGAACCTGACCCCCACAGCCCCGCCCAAGCTGATCAGAGCGTGAGAGAGGGGTCAGTAAGGAGAATAGGCGTGCCCCAGGGCTCCACACATGGCCCGTCTGCAACTCCACCCCTCCCGGTACCCGCGCCCAGCTCCGATTCCATCTTCCGTTCCACAGAGACCTGAGGAAGACGAAGAGAGGAGGAAGAAACATTATTATACATTCTCATGAGGAACAACGGAGGAAGCGAAGTCATTCATTCACACCCAAACCTTATTTTGTGCCACAACTTATGAAAACACAAAAAGATTTCTTAATTCACAAACATGTTTTCGACAAGTTCATTTTGATGAGTACAATTTGTAGTGATAGACTCATGAGTCACTTTGCATACTGAATTGGCTATAATAATACTAACAATAATATTAATAATAATGCTAATGATAAAAATACTAATAATACTTCTAATACTAATAATAATAATAATGATAATAAAAAGAAGAAGAAGAAGAAGAAGAAGAAGAAGAAGAAGAAGAAGAAGAAACAATATATTACTTAAGTTCCTATCTATCTGTCTATCTAGTTCTAACTTAACTAAGAAGTGCAGTGGCTAGTTGCTTATATACTGTACGTATATAGTTATGACCATAGGAACAATCTCAATATTTTGATGTGTACACTTTATTTTTTTGAAGAGTATATTTCAAAGGGATTGGCTAACAATATGTCTACTAAAGGTCTTTCCCTGTTTTCTTTAGTCAAATTCTAATTATTTCTCACTATACTATAAAATGTGGTTTGTTAAAACAATAAATGGCCTCTTAAGACATCCCTTTGTTCGTCCATGAACACTAGTGATGTTTTCTTAAAGATTAATAATTAATAATGTAATAATTTCCATGCTTTAATGGTTAAATTACCATGCTTTGACATTCACATCCATGAAGGAAATCCATTGAAGGGTCAACTGCATTTACATACCAAGGAGGCTTTTAATCTTTTTTCCCCCTAAGATTCACACTTTAATTTTTCAGTAAAAAATTTTACATTACAGATCAGTGGGTTTTGAGCACCCAGTCAGTCATTAAAGTATACAGTCCCTGGCTGTGCCTATGTACCAGAGTGCAGTCTGAGTCTGTAAATTACGATCACATGGTCTGGGGAATTGCCTGAAATGAAGTTCAGTTATTGTGGATCAGAATATCAGCCTTAGTGTAACGTTCCGTTCCCGTCCTGTCCGTTTTCCATGTTTTCCTTGTTTCCTTCCGTGTCATGTTGGATCCCTTGTCCGTGTTTCCCTCCTGGCTGTGGACTGGGCGTCTCCCTCGGGTACTTTTGGTTTCATTTTCCACTTTAGCTTCCGTCTATCACTCGCCCCTCTCGTTACTCACATTCCTCACTGCTGTGCTTCGGCAATCACTCCTGATTTAACATCACACCTGTTTCTCGTTTTCTCCTTCACTTCCTGCACCATTTAAACCCCTGGCTGGCTGCTATTCAGCGCCAGTTCGTTGACTAACCTACCGTGTTTGTTTCGTATCCCGTTTCTGGTCCAGTGTTTGTGAACCTGCTGGTTCATACCTGTTCGCCTGGTTTCCTGACTGGTAGCTATCTCTGCTAATCTTTCGCTGCTGCATGCATTTACCTGTTTCCCTTCAAAACCTCCAGACGCCGCAGTTCCAGTCTTCCCGCAGCTGTGTTTGTCCTCCCCGTGTTACGTACCTCCCGTACTCGTGTTGCAGTACCAGGACCTCTGCATGCCAGCCGGCTTACGCCAGTATTGCCCGAGCTACGCCGCACCTTCCAACTCGGCGGTGCATTCACCAGCTACAGTCCTGTCACAACACCCTGCCTTTAACCTCTGCTTTCTGCCCGGTTACTCAAGCTACCCGGTCCAGTTTCCAGTCCTGTTCCAGCCCAGTTCCGATCCAGTTTCCAGTCCAGCTCCAGTCCAGTTTCCAGTCCAGTTCCAGTCCAGTTCCGGTGTTTTAGACACCTCCGTTCTAGTCCAGTTCCGGCTTGGAACAAGTTCCGTGCCGTCCCCTGTGTTCCTGAGTGGACCTTCCGGTCCAGCTTCCAGTCCAGTTCCAGTCCAGTTCCGGTGTTTCATACACCTCCGTTCAAGTCCAGTTCCGGCTTGGAACAAGTTCCGTGCCGTTCCCGTTTCCTGAGTGGATCTCCCGGTCCAGTTTCCAGTCCAGTTCCCAGTCCAGTTCCAGTCCAGTTCCGGTGTTTTATACACCTCCGTTCAAGTCCAGTTCCGGCTTGGAACAAGTTCCGTGCCGTTCCCGTTTCCTGAGTGGACCTTCCGGTCCAGTTTCCAGTCCAGTTCCGATCCAGTTTCCAGTCCAGTTCCAGTCCAGTTCCAGTCCAGTTCCGGTGTTTTAGACACCTCCGTTCAAGTCCAGTTCCGGCTTGGAACAGTTCCGTGTTTCCTCAAGTCCAGCTCCGGCTTGGAGCAGTCCTCAGTTGGACGCTATCCTGTGTTAACTAACTAACCTGTTTTGCTCCCGTGTACAGCTTTGGGACCACCCCAACGCTTAATAAAGTTCCACTTTCTGTAATCTGTCTCCTGGTCGTTGCACTTGGGTTCGTCCCGTATCAGGATCGTAACAGAACGAACTGGCCAACAATATGGACCCAGCCGATCTGGAACAGATTCGCCACGCCTTCTCCTGCCAAACTGCGATCAGCGACCAACAGGGTCGCCGTTTGGATGATGTGCTGGAAGTAGTTAGGGGCATCACGGAGCAAGTATCCCAACTTTCGCTCCACCAACCGCTACTACGGATTCCAGCCAACCCTACTCCTTCCTCTCCCGAACCCCATCCGGAGGCACCGGCTCCCACTTCCAGCCGTGAGCCCCGTGTACAACACCCCGAGTTATATCGCGGGGGGTTGGGGAGATGTCGTGAATTTCTACTTAAATGTGACATAGTGTTTCGGATGCAGCCCTCCTCCTTCGCCTCTGACTCCAGCAAGATCGCGTTCATTATGAGCAGCCTGGGAGGGAGCGCCCTGGAGTGGGCTACATCCATCTGGGACAGCCAGGCTCCGTTATGCAGCAACTTCGCAGCCTTTACGGCAGAGATGCGACGTGTGTTTGAACACCCGACCTGTGGACGTGACGCTACCCAGCGTCTGCTTCAAGTTCGCCAAGGCAACCGCAGTGTCGCAGAAATGGCCATTCAGTTTCGTACCCTCGCCGCGGAGTCAGGATGGAATGACGCCTCCCTCCAGGGGGCTTTCCGCCAAGCTCTCAGCGAGGAACTCAAGGACCAGCTTGCCACTCGGGAGGAATCCAACTCCCTTAATAGCCTCATCAGCCTCGCTATAGCCATCGATAATCGTCTCCGCATCCGGGCCCGGGAGCGGGGAGGAAGTTCCGGGCGTCATTCGCCCTCCGTCGTCTCTAATGTTCATTCACACTCCATCACTGGATCTCGGGCGCCTACGGCCGGGTCCGAGGAAGAGCCCATGCAACTGGGCAGAGTTGCGGTCAATCCCGAGGAGCGTCAGCGCCGTCAGCGCACCAGATCCTGTTTCTATTGCGGCAAGCCTGGCCATCAGATCGCCTCCTGTCCCATTCGCCCAAAAGAAGGGGCTCGCCAGTAAGACTGGGCGTACTGACGAGCCCCATCGTTCCCAACCATGCTGCCCAGGACCGCCTCATGTTCAAGGCTACTCTCCTTTGGAGGGACAAGACCCTATCTTCTTCGGCCCTAATTGACTCCGGAGCTG
The DNA here is from genome assembly GCA_029718625.1 of Synaphobranchus kaupii. Taxonomy (NCBI): domain Eukaryota; kingdom Metazoa; phylum Chordata; class Actinopteri; order Anguilliformes; family Synaphobranchidae; genus Synaphobranchus; species Synaphobranchus kaupii. The sequence goes on along the minus strand of CM056381.1, from coordinate 9,015,407 downwards.
ACGCCAGCTTCATGGATATCACCTTCGCCAGGAGGGCCGGCATTCCCACGGAACGTCTCACTTCACCCATTTCAGCTCTAGCTCTGGACGGCAGGAGTTTGGGGTTAGTTACCCACTCCACCGTTCCTATCCAATTAGTTCTATCTGGCAATCATCGGGAGTCCATTCAGCTATTACTGATTAACTCCCAACAATCTGCTCTGGTTTTAGGTCAGACCTGGCTTCGCCTCCACAATCCCCATATTGACTGGAAAGCCGGTCGCATCCTGGCGTGGAGTGCCCACTGTCTAGCCAGCTGTCTCCGTTCTGCACTACCCCCTCCGGGGCCCAGTAAACCCTGTTCCATGCAACCTATACCGGATTTAACGAATGTTCCCAGCGAGTATCACGACCTCGCGCAAGTATTTTCTAAATCACGTGCTCTGTCCTTACCTCCTCACAGGCCGTATGACTGCGCCATTGACCTACTGGCTGGAGCTAAACTGCCATCGGGACGCCTCTACAGTCTGTCTGGACCGGAGAAACTAGCCATGGAGGAATACATCCACGACTCCCTCGCTTCGGGTATTATCCGTCCCTCTTCATCCCCAGTCGGTGCAGGGTTCTTCTTCGTTGGGAAGAAGGATGGCTCCCTGCGACCCTGCATCGACTACCGGGGCCTCAACCAGGTCACCATCCGTAACAAATACCCTCTTCCCCTCATTAACACCGCCTTTGAAGCCCTCTCTCCAGCTGTGACGTTCACCAAGCTCGACCTCCGGAATGCGTATCACTTGGTGCGTATCCGTGAGGGGGACGAGTGGAAGACTGCTTTTAATACCCCGTTGGGCCACTACGAATACCTGGTGGTCCCTTTCGGCCTTACTAACGCCCCAGCAGTCTTCCAGAGCATGGTGAACGACGTCCTGCGGGACCTCCTAGGGAGGAGCGTTTTTGTTTATATCGATGATATTTTAATTTTTTCTCAATCCCCGCAGGAGCATGTCCGTCACGTTCGAGAGGTTCTCCAGCGGCTGTTGGAGAATCAGCTGTTTGTTAAGGCTGAGAAATGTTCCTTCCACGCTTCCACGGTCCCGTTCCTCGGCTTCATTATCGAGGAGGGCAGTATCCGGGCGGACCCGGTGAAAATCAAGGCGGTGACAGAATGGCCCCAACCCACCTCCCGCAAGCACCTTCAACAGTTCCTGGGGTTTGCAAATTTCTACCGCCGCTTTATTCGCAATTACAGTT